>VZRS01004831.1:1318949-1376449 GCA_013398055.1 Ifrita kowaldi
GAAAGAGAATAGCTATACTCATTTGCCTTCTCCCTCTCACCATCCTTGTGCGGGGTGCATCCTTTCCCCTATTAACATATTGATTTATTTAAATTAAAAATAATGATCTCCTTTCCCCTCGCCTCCTCCTCCCAGCAGCAGAGTCTGTCTCTGATCCTTATTAACAAATTGATTGCAGTATTGGTGTCAGTATGGCTCATTTAGTAGCTCTTTTGCCTAAGGTCCAGAAGGTTGGAGGAGGGAACAGCTTCCACACGTAACTGCTGGCCTGGCTCCAAGGCTGACACTGCCCGGGTGGAAGGGACAGCTGCTAGAGACAACACCGACACACTTAGTGGGGCCCCCTCTGGGTGGCGAGGATCTGGCTGGAAGTTGGAAACCCCACAGCAGCTTTTTAAAGTTGGTGTGCGGAAGCATCTCTGCCCTGCCCCACGTGTCTCCTCCTGACCTGCCGGGCACATGGAGAGCCGCCCTGGTCCCAGCCCTCCAGTGGCCCGGCCCTCGCTGAATACAATGGCAGCTGTGGGACACTTGCCTTGCCAGTACCGAGCACAAAGAGCTTGAGGAGGCTGCAAGCCCTAAAACTGCTGTGCAAACTTCAGCTGCCTTGTCTCTGTTGAAAACAAAGCTTCAAAATGTGTCTTGGCCTTCTTTGGCCCCATGCTCATAGCCCTGTTTCAGGGACAGCTCCAGTTCAACTCCAGGGAAGTGTGTGAAGCAGTCCCAGTCAGTTCCTCTTTGTCAGCATGGTGCAGGCATTCCCACTGAGGAACAGAAGCTGTGGGGCTGGAAAGGTCAGCAACTGTGGATGAAAAGCTGCAGCAGGAGCTGCTTGCCTCCCAGCCTTTTTGTCTCTGGCATTTAGCTGCTCACACCAGGCTTGCAGCAGATCCTGCTGAAGGGTGAGATGTGCCTGCTTGCAGCCCCACAGCTCCACAAGTAGTGTCTGAGAACACTCTCAAAAATGTGAATTCTGTCTTAATGACTTTGGGGGACTTGTATCAACCTTTGGCAACTGCTGGCCTTCCTAATTCTACTTAGTGCTTGAGGGCTGATATTGCAGGGCCATAGACCCAGAGCTGGCCCCGTGAGCCTTGCTGTTTGTAAGGCAAAGAAGGAACAGAAATGAGGCTATGCTGCCCCATTCTGCAGTTGAGAAGTGACAGTGAAGAATGGTGGCGAGACTTACTCAAGGTCACCAAACAAGACCAAACAAGACATTGGTTTCTCCTGTTAAGTGTCCCTACTTTGGGCCAGAAGCGCCCATTTCCAGCATTGTGCTGCCAGCTTTGGAGCCTCTGCCTGATTCCACCCGGTTTGCAGTTAAGCCCTCAGGCTCTTGAAGTAGCAGTGAAAACTGTGTTATGGCCAGGTCTTGTTTTATGATTTCCCCTTCCTCTGCACCTCTGAAGGGCAGCTGCTCCACAGCAAAAGCCCAAGGGAGCATGGAGGCTTGAGCCCAGAAGGAGGGAGATGTCTATTCTTGACATGTGCTCAGTCACCTAAAGCAGATGGTGTTTTTTCAGGTTCCTGATGGGATGACTTTCAGCTCCCAAAAACCTTTCAAGTTTGACCATGCAGACATGCTTGGAAGAACGTCAGATGACTACACATCTGTCCAAGACCTTTTACAAAACAGCAACATGAGTACAATTAAATTAACAAAAGGAGAGTTCACAATTAAAGCTGGAGCAAGTGCACGGCTTGCTTTCAAAGAATGGCTGCAAAGATGTTCTCATACAAGGCACACAGGCCAGAGCAGTTTCCTCACGTTTCATTCCATGAAGTCTTACATTCTTCCTGTTGTGTTTTGAAATACACTGAAATAAGCAGAAATGCAAACTTTACAAAAACTAGTTATTGATCTTCTACATCCTTCACCATCTGCTTCGTTCTAGTGTCTAAAAATATTCAGTCCTTGCTCTTGCTCACATGATTGTTGAGAAAATGCTAGAGCTGGTAAATCAGAAAAGCACATTGTGTTTTGGGGGGAGGGGAGTTCCATCAGGAAAATATGCTGTCTGAAGGGAAAAATACAGAAAAAAACAACCCCAGTCCTGTACTTAAACAGGCAAAAATTAAAGGAAAAAAACCCAATCAATTTCTCAAACTGTAGGGAGAAAAAATAGAATATATCTGGAGTGTTACTTTCTATTGGAAACTAGCTACAGAAACTTGTGACCTATACCATACTATAAAATTGTATATTTGTTACATGCTTCAAAGGGTTGGGGAATATAAGTTTCTTGTTATACCTTTTTGAAAATTGAATCCAACTGAACAATTTATAGGTTAAAAATATTACAACTGGAGATGAAGTATCCACCTCCAGGATATAACAGCACAAGTGCTGTCTAAAAAAGTGTATCTTGAGAAATTGTTGTAGACGCAAAAAGCTGAAAGAGATTATCCTAATTTTGACTGAGAAACAAACATGCAGTATAGAGGACTCTGTCTGACTTCTAGGATGACTGAGATTCTGAGGGCAAATAGCATCCATTTATTTCAGTGGGAACTGTATTAGTGAATTCCCAGCTCAGCTTTAAAACTCTCAGTTTCTCTCAGGGTTTGTGTATGGTGCCCACAACTACAAAACCTAAACATGGCTCAGAATAAATTTCATCACCATATGGAGGTCCCTAGTGAAATCAGCTAGATCATTCTCTGTTAGTTTGTGAATTGCTGATTGGAGTTTGAATGTGAACCCTCTGTCGTGGGCTTTATGTGAGTCTCAGGGATGAGGAATTCGGTATTGTTAGAAGAGATAAAAAGAAAAGTGGGGTATGCTGCCACATACTATTTAATGAATATTATTTACCGATTTATCCAGGCGGTCCTTTTGAGGCCTAGTGACATCTGTTACCCAAGGTGACTTTAAAAGGAGAAAAAGGAAAAATAAAATAAAATAAAATAAAAGAATGGAACTAAAAAATGAAGATTTAAGGCAAAACTTTCTGAAGATGATCTGTGTGGAGGAAGAAAAGTGGGTATGTCCTTCCTTCAGTGATTCACGAAGTGCAGCGTTGCCTGATAAATTCTGTATGTTTTCAGGGTGCTTTATTTCTGAGTTTAATATGTAGCAAATATGAATCGTCAATACCAAAGCAGACAAACAGTTGGTTCATTTAATCTTATGTTCTGTGTTTGATGCTGATCACCACCAGAAGGGAGGGCACAAAGCCCCCATAATTTGCCTACACAGAAGTCCTTTTCCTCATGTGCAGACCTGGTTATCACATGTTCCACCCTGAAGAAGCTAATTATACACCCAAACCCCCAAATCTCCCCTCAGTTCATCAGAAGTCACCCCTGAAGCTCTGAGGGTACACCAGAGCCAGACAGGAATTCTCAGATGGAAGAAATCTTTGTCAGAAAAAGCCAAGTTGTTGGAACCAGAGTGTTCCCTGGAACCAGGCAGGTTTGGAGCCCTGCCAGCAGAAGGCAGGCAAAGGTTCCCCTGAAAGCCTTCCCTCCTGCCAGCACCCTTTCCCTCACTTCACCTGGTGGGCTTCCAGGGGCCACAGATCCAGGGCTCCTGCATCACTTGGACCACTCTGGAGCTGGATCCCTCCTGACCCTCAGCTCCAAGGATGCTTGCTTCAGGTTCAACAGCCCTAAGGCCCACAGGCTCCTCATCACAAGGCTGGGAGCAGCAAAAGCCAGGTGGGGGTGAGGAAGCTGGGTGTCCTGGGAAAGGGGAAAGCCAGAACCTTTCTTGTCGGGTCCATTAAACCAAATGCCATGATTTCCCTCTCCAAACCTCCCTCCTAAGGCAAATTTTGAAGTGTCTATTCTGAAACAGGGAAAGGGCACCCCCCCCCGCCCTCCACCAGTTCCCTAAAGTAGTGCTATTCCAATTGTTTTGTACCTGTGATCTTGGGTGTGATCGTGCACAGAAGCTTACAACAAATCTCAGATTTGGTCCTACTGGGATGCAACATTGGGGTTTTGGCTTAAGTAAGGAATGTCGTAAAAAGTAAATAAAATACTAAAAGTCTAGGTCAGGGCTAGGCTTAATTAAGACTGCAGAGTGTATCCAGGAGCTCAAGTACTTGAGCTTCTGAGTGCCCCTTCCCCAAAGGGAACTGATGGGGTAACTAACCACCCAAGTTTTCTGGCTGGGCAAGTGAAAAAATGACTCTTAGAAGTTCAGTAGCTGAACTAATTACCTGCAAATGATTGCCTGGGGTTGGACCATTTATTATCTCATCAGCATTCAGTGCCACTTCCATGGGATGAAGGAGAAGGAAGAAGAAAAAAAAAGCCCAGAAACATGAGAAGGAGAGCAGATGAAAGGACAGCAGTTAGAAGGAAAAAAAATGCTTCTTAACTCTACTCTGTACTTTTTCTCTCTAATAGATCCCCCTCCCAATCCACCCTAAGTAGAGCAACTGGCATGTAATGAGTTCTGCAGGGATGAAGTATCAGCAGCACGCTCTGAGATTTCTCACTAGATCCCCAGATTCCACAAACTTTTGGGAGCAGAGGGAGAGTCAAGCGGAGTCAAACCTTTTTATTTATTTTTATATATTTATATATATATATATATATATATAAAAGCATACATACATATACACACACAGACAATTTTCATCTCACCAGCATTTCTCAGGACTTTGTTGTATCCATTGGCTTGAAGAAAGGTTCAAATTGACATGAAGTTTCCATCTAGACACTAAGCAAGATGTGCTTTGGACACTGGTTTTGCTAATACAGAGGTCTGCTTCTTGGAACTGAAGATGCCTCCTGGAACCACACCTGGGACATTTGGAAACTTTTATTTGCCTGGGGGTAGTCACAGCTGAAATCTCAACTCTGCTACCGTATGAGGTATTAAATACCTTCTCTCCTTGCACTCTGTCTCTTACCTTGGAGACGGTCTTGCCCAGATAAAATAGGATGCTGACTCAGTGGAAATTGATGGGAAAAGGCTGCAGCCACCAGTGTGCTCACTCTCCTTGCAGCTGCTGTGGGTGTGCTTGCCTGCCCAGTAGCACTTTTCTCACCTCTCTTTGCATGCTGTGGCGTTCCAGGAACTTCTGCCCTTTCCTTTTGGTGAGGTTTTCTTTCTCTACATGCAGCAAGCCAAGGAAGCGGTGGCTTGCAGGGAAGGTGCTAGCAAACCTGGCTCTTGCTCCCAGTACATTTTTAAAAAATGAGAACATCCTTCCAGTAATCCATGTTTGCATTAGATGGAAATGTTTTGGCTTCCCTCCTGTCCTTGAAAGCCCAGTGGTGTGATAGGAATTTGGGAAATGCAGGCTCTCAAAAGTAATGTAAAGAACAGATCCACCTATTCAAATGCAAATTGCTAAAGAAGAAAATAAGGGAACTATTTTCTCTACAAAAACAAAACAAAACCCCAACAAAATAATTAATTCTTTTAAATTTAGGGCTGCATCCCACATTTTTTAGATGATTTTTCTGTCAAAATTTCTAGATTGCACTGTCTCCAGATTCTCTTGTCCTGCTGGGACACTTATTGAAGAGAGACTGAAGGAATTTTCTGTCAAAAGATTAATGTCACACATGGGGCTGTCACTCCAGATCTTGTAGGAGGAACAAACCTCCTCCCTGTATTATTGCAAAAGTTGACAGTAACATCTGAAGAGAAGCCAGAAAACCCATGCAAGGAAATCAAATGCACACTGTGACCAGTGCATGTCTCTGCAGTCTTTTGGGCTGCCTTGGGCCAGCCCAGCCCTGTTCTAAGACACTTTCCACCTCCAGCTGCTAAGGGGGGGAATCTCCATTTACTCTAAGGATACTCCAGTGTTTGCTGTGAAGTGCCCAGCAGCTGCTGGGTGCTGAGCGTGTGGACAACTGAAGAGATGTAAATGGCCACAGACCTGTTGCTAGTCAGGATTATACAACTGGTTTTTAAACCAGAAACCCACACTGCTACTGTTTGTCTCGTACACACAAACTGCAGGGGAAATGAGAATTGCATCTTTTCTACAAAACACTCCCAAGCCTCAAATAAGGTAGGAATTTCCTCCTTGTACTGCTCCAGTAAACGAATACATTTTTCAGAATTTGGAGGTGAGAAATAAGCATTTGTGTGGTGAGACTGATTTTTCACTTTCCCTTTAATGTTCACTAAGCATTCAGAAACTGTGGTGCTGAGCATGGCAAGAATCCTGATATCTAAAGAAGCAAAGCTCTTTCTCGTTGCTGCTATGAACTACATGTATTGTGTAAAGAGGGGCTGTTAATCTTGGACATAAGCACAGTTTCACCCTTCTTCACACTGGAGACTCCTTTTGTCTTTGCTGGAAATATACCAACAAGTTCTTGACTGGGCATCCAGTCCTGCAGCCCGAGGAGTCTGCTGCCTTTATTAATTTTCTTTTTTTAACAACTAGTGTTGAGACAGACATAGTACATCCTCAGAGTTAAAGGATGTTCAGTGGAGCAGCTCAGGTATTGGACAGTAAAGGCTAAGGCCAGTTTATGTGGGCTTCTTTTAAGGCACTGGATACTCGTCTTCTGTGACTGCTTCCACTGTTCTACGTGCAGTTATTTTGCCTCATTATTACCATATTCAGAGAGATGGAGGTTAAATATTTTGTTTATTATAAATTTTTTATTTTTAAGTATTTTTTTCTTCTCTTGGCCTCTGCCTCCTGTGGTTTTTGCACCCCTATTTCCAATTCCTACTCTTGTTTTTTTCTCAGATGATCAGTAGCTATTTCTCTGAAATACCTTAGCCCTTCTAAGCACGGGCACACCCCTCTAGGAGATAAGAAGCACCACGGCTCTACAGCTATAGGGTATATTCTTCTGGTGTGAGGGTACCTGGTATCTTTGTGAATTAAGAAGGTGATTGCCCTCTGGGACATCAAACCTTTTTAAAAGAAAGACTTTAGGAAAAAAAATACTGCAGTGTGACCTGTGTATAATTTTCCTTGTTGAGCATGAAAGGAGGGTTAGTTTTTACCGCTACTTCTACCGCTTTGAAAGAGCCTGGGAGGTACCAGAGCCGAGAGAGGGAGAGACGGGTGCTCAGCGCCTTTCAAGAACCGGTCACCTTGCAGTGGCAAAGGGAATAATAAGCGAAGAGTGGAGGTCCCTGAGACTGAATAAAAAAGTTTTCCCTAAGCCGCAGGGCATGCGTGCTGCCTGCCCGGCCACCCCGCTGGCCCGCCGGCAGCGGTCGGTCTCGGCGGGCCNCTTCTCCTTTTTCCCTCTGTTGGAAAATATTGAGATTAGATTTACACTTAAGACGGCAACTTTGCAGCGACGGCAAGGTTTTGAGCTTAAAAGACGACCAAACAGACCGAAATACGCGCAAACAGACTCAGAAATGGTGATTGTAGTATTTAAAATGTTGTTTTGAAATGTAATTTAACTCCGGTCTGGTCAGATCCAGCGACTGATACTCTAATCCCAAGTGAGGCTTCTCGTTGATTTAAGAAGCTTCTGTTGGACTGTTTGCTGGGCATAGAAGAAAAAACCAGAAAATGGATAGCTTTTTCTTTCAAGAGTTGAAAGCAGCACTCGTTTGAGGTTTTAAGAAGATTTAGAGAACGGGGATTGATCTGCTAACATCAGAGAAGAAATCTGATGGCAAATATCAAAACTTCATAGAATTTCTTACCACTGACAGATATTATTGACTATCACCTTTCTGGGCTAACAAACCCACTCATTGCTTATTCACAATTTTTAGTTGCACAAAAAGTAACCTCCAAGTTTTACCATGAGAGGCATAGAATTAGGAATAAAATTCCACCTGCCTCTTTAAAAATCTTACTGAGAAAAAGCTTAGACAAGTAAAGGAGCTGCTACGTCATAACCCTTCAAAATGTGCTGAGCTGTGGCTACCTGTAATACTACCTGATAATTACATGCAAAGACCTGGGTATCAAACACCTGACCCGACCTTGTTGTCACCTGCTAAATGTCAGCACATAACAGAATTTCCTTAGAGCAGTCCCAGGGAGCTTTCACCACAAGCCCAGGTAAGGGAAGAGAAGCAGAGGAAAGAATCACTGTCAGTGAAGGAAAGGGTTTGAGTGTTGGTTCTCCCACTGAAGACTCTTTGAGGAAACAGACGTGAAGCTCAAAAGCTTTTGAAGGGGTTATTTGGAGGAAAAACCACTTCCAGCTGTCAGATCATATGAAGGTGAAGCCCTGTATCTAACTCTGCAGATGTGATCAAGTTGTGGTTTTTGTGGGAATGGGTAAGACAGAGAAATAGGTGGCAAAAAGCAGAGATTTTTCTTATTGCCATCTTTGATTCACATAATTGTTATTTGAATTCTAGTACTATATTAAAAGCAGTGTTTCATGCATATGTCATCTCAAAGGATCCCAAGCAATTTATTATAGACTACATCTATAGGAAGTGATTTACCCTCCGTGGAAATGCAGTTACCTTTGGAGTGAAAAGCAGCAACTGTTTGAGATCAAACAGTTCCATACAGTACAGCCACAGTACCTGATAATTTAGCCTTGGACATTTGAATGTCATGTGGAAATCATAGAGGGGAATTCAGAGAAGTGGAAGTCATTTCATAACTGTGGAGGAATGTGGCAGGTAACACCCTTGCCCCAAGAAGTGAAAGAGCCTGTAAAAGCCATAAGTTACAACACTCTGCAAACACTACAACTTCTACTGAATTGCAAAAATCTGCACCATTTTTATTTTCCTTAGAGGATTTTCGTCCAAGTTCTGGCCAGAATCAAGTCTTTGGTAACTTGTGAGAGCTGTCAAGATGAGAGCCCCAGGTGATACAACTTCAGGCCATGTTTAATAGTTAATGCTGAACAATGTTATATTTGTATCCTGTTATTCACACGCTATTGGAAATTTGTGAATTTTTAAAAAATACAGTGTTGAAAGCTGGATGAAACCTCAAGAAAGAGCTTCTGATGCTTAGCCTACATTTTGCAGCTCCGGAGAACGTTTGTATATAATCTTGAATGCCCCAAGCAAATGTTGTTCAGTTAGTCAGCTCTACTTGATGGGATTAGGATTTGAAAGTCTGTTCCAACTTTTGTCTTGCTCAGAATATGTATCTTGACTGCAATGCAGGTTGCACACCATGGATGCAAGACTGGCTTTTCATTTGGGTTTGTGTGCATGATTCCTCCTGCTTCAGCTGAAGCTGATTGTGCAGCTAAGACCACCAGAGCTGAGAACTTCAGCTGTGGTGTTACTGACCACAAAATGCTTCCTCCTCAGCCTTCAGTTCAGCCTTCCAAGATGTAAAGGGATCAGTTTAGAGCTCTCTTTTTGGAGCAACTCTTTCTTGCTGGGCTGAAAATGCCACGAAGGGCGTTTGAAAACTTCCTTTTCTGTTCATCATATTGTGTCAGTAAAGAAGGTTAGAAATACGTAGCTGACCAATGGATATGCCAGGTAAGCACTGCTAAAGTAAGCAGAAGCAGAACAAATGCGCAGTCCTATCACTGAAGCAAAGGACTTCTGGAAAAACAAAACTGTTTTATTATGGTGCTGTCTGATGTCTGATGCCTATGCTGCTAAATCTGGACAAGTTTCAGTACGGAGGCAATGCAGAAAGTCAAACTTTGATAGTGATAGAAGTCTAAAGAGAGCATGGGCACAGACTGAAGCAACATGCTTAGAAGGAAACACACAACAGGACAGATTGAAACTTTCTTTGGGCTTAGAAAGACCCCATTTTCTGCTGGCAGAATCGCAGGGTATGAGAAGAAATGTGATGAGAAATCCTCTCCTTTCATGTGCATCACTTGAATTGGCCACTTGGCAATTTATAACCTCTACTGCAATACCCATTTTTTCCCTCCCCTTTCTAGAAGCCAGGCCCTGCTTTCCAAGAAGTGGCTCAGCACTGGAAAATGTGGATAGCCCAGGTGCTATGCTAATGAGATAGATGTTATTTTGGGATGGGTGGGTAGGTACAATCTGCCGTTCAAAGGAACGTGTGTATATGGATGGCAGGAACTGGCTGGCCATGAGTAGTTGCACCTGCATGTCTGGGCGATCAATGTGATTGTAAATGCTCCTCTAGTCCCATGTAACAAGAGTCCCTGTCTCTCTCCTTTAATAACCACACAAGTGTACATCCACAGTAAGAGGTATCCCATACCTAGAGAAATAGAACCAATAACCTGGGGGGAAAAGAAGGTGCCACTACATTTATTTTACAAATAATGAGCAGAAGATCAGAAAAATGGCTGCCTGTGGAGGGTCAAAACTAAATCACAAGTCTTGAGATTCCCTTCTTCTCTGAGTTGTATTTAGGGGTTTTTTTACAGGCTCTGGTATCTCTGATTTATCATGAACACTAGCCTTAACTCTTATGACTCTTATGGTTCTTCCCATATTTTTTTTTCCCTTTCTTTTTTTCCTTTTCACCATTTCTTTCTTTTTCTCCCCATGGCTATTTTTTTGAAGTAGACCCGGGGAAGTCCATGTTGGTAACAGACTTGGAAATCAATTTTAAACATGACTTCCCATTCAAACCCCACATCAGTTTATTTATTTATTCATTTTTTTAGATCTATTTTTTCCAGTTAAGAACTGTGTAAATAGCCCTAATGAGCCTTGAGGGCCCTCATTTGCTTAGAGAGATTAAAACAAGCTGGGAAGTCTCCAAGCACATGGGGCAGAAGGTACAAAACATATTTTAACTAGAACTGGTCAAATAATTCATCCCAGCTTGTTTATGAGACCTGTTGTAGCTTTTTGTTGTTGTGTATAATTTTATACTTGTATTTAAATATTATTTTTTGTTAGCAAACCTGGGTCTACAACCTGTTTAAAAGCTGGTCATTTTTGAGTATTTGCAATTTCTCAGCTCTTTTATGGGATTGATCACCTGACTCATACTGTTTTGGGGTTTTTTTGCAGTTTTTGCCTATTTGCATATAACCCACAAATATTTTTAATTCTATGACAAATGAATTTTATTTCAATGGGAATGATAAAAAATACCCCTCTGTTACTGGGATTTCCACCCAAATTCACTTACACTGGCATTCATGGTGTTTTTTACTGCTTGCACAAAAAGGCTGAGTCTTGCCCACCTGTTTACTGCTAAGGAAAGAGAGGGGATACATCTGTCAGGAAAGCAAATTCATGGATGAGGCAACACACACTGTACATGTTTTAGAAGCTCTTTGTTTTGCATGAAATTAGTTTTTTCTGTCATGGGCCAGTTTACTGTGCAGTGGATGTTGCACACAAATTGTTTCTAATGACACCATGATCTGCTAGTCCGTACAGTTGCTTCATGGATCAAAACCTTTCTGAGCGTACGAGGTGGGATTATTTCATATAAAAGCATATAGGGAAAACACCCTTGAGCCACATTTTCTGAACAAGATCTCTGTCTCTCTCTCACAGAGAATGACCCTCTGTTCCACTTCCCCTGTATTATCTTACCTACACAGCTCCTTGGGAACTGCATGGCTGAGCAAGGATGCTTTGCTGCTCGAACAAAGCCTGGCATTGTCCAAGGGGCAGACGCACAAATCTGGACCTCGCCCCTGGAAGAGAGCAGAGTGACCCTGAACCCGAGCTCCCCCAAAAGCAAAATGCAGCAGCCACTTCTCTGACCTAGGGTTTGTTCAACAGCCCAGTTCTGAGAGATGTTAACCTCCAGCCAGTACTACCACACGTGAAAACAGAGGCTGAACAAAAATGTCAGAGCAGAGCTCCTGTTGGTTGCGTGGAAAAAATGGGAATGAAATTGGTGTGCACATTTTAACTTTTGGAAAACCTCAGCCCATGTGTGCTGAAGCAATTCTTTCTGTGTAGCCCTGGCTGACTGTGCTCAGCATAACCCTGAAATCTAACAAATGCTGACCTTGCTCGTAAAAGCAATACATTGTTTTTAAACATTAGTTTCCTATTCCTGACAGATAAGTTGAAAAGTTAACAATGCGCTAAGGCTGTAAAATGTTGGCCAGAGTTTAGATTTCACCTCTGTTTAACTTTTTGTCAACAGATTGGCATTTTCCTCCCCATTCAGAACAGTTGGGTTTTGCTTTCAGCACTGAGTAATAGCTCTTAGATGCTCTCTCACGCAGAGATTCGAGTTCAATATTAAAGCATTGATAACACTCTTATTATCAGAAAGACATGGCCTATGGGCTCAGAGGGAATCTAAAACAGCTCTTTCAGCGCAATAAAAGAATAGCTCTACATTATGTGACATGAAGTTCCCAGATATATTACTTAACCAGATCACGGCATGCTAGCAGATTCAGGCCCATGCCGGCCTGCTAAGTCTTTCTGAAATTACCTCCTTTCAAGAAAACAGTGCCCCAGTGCAAGATATCTTTGCTAACACACTGGGTATGAATGACTGCTCCTGCAAGTTAAACTGCACAGCCAATACTCCCTGGGAGAGGCTGTGCTGGTTCAGCAGGGTGACAGAATCGTGCCGCTGGGACTTAAAGAGTTAACGATGTTAGCTGGGGGCTATGTTTCAGTCGCTGTACTTTGTGCTGTGCTGGGTTTAAACGCTGTTGAAACTAAGTTAAGGGCAGTGCTGAATATCAGTATATCCACTGATCCAAGGAGATCCATTTATTTTTAATTGAATTAAATTGCTCACAAAATGAAAGTAGCATACTTTCATTAATATTTCATTACTTACAGTGTTAAACAGTGATCACAAAGAAAACTTTGTCGTTGTCTTTTCTGTCTCTGAATTTTTCTGTTACTTTATTCCATGAGATGGTCCTGTTGGCCTTCCTGTGATTTCAATGTTAAATGCTACTAAGGCTGAGTGCATCTGCTGGTTTTTGTAGGCAGAGGAACAAACCTGAACCTTGGTGCTGAAGCTGCTGTGGAGCTACAGCCAAGGAAGGAAGAGTGGGAGATTTGCAGCCAGACCAGAGAGAATGGCTCTTTCTTCACAAAAAAGGGGTTCACCTTAGCACTAGGGAGAAAGTCATCCATAGAAACATCAGTGTCCCATCTGGAGCAGGTAAATGCTGTCATGGCTACTGTGGTTACTCTTTATTATTTCAGTGAGCTCTCTGGTTGGTGGGGGTAAAAGAAAAAGATGTGGCTTCCAATTCAAAACCAAAAGTTAAGCATGATTTAGATACCTATGAAATTAAAACCAGGCTCTGCTTGCACATTGCCAAGGAACTGAGCTGCTGAAGGAGTCAGTTATGCCTAAAATTTGCATTGCAACTCTCAATTTCATACTATGAAGGTGGCCCATTGTTTTCCTCTGTGAGGTGCACTAGATGTGTATATACATTCTTCCACCTATTTGTATTAAGCCCAGCCAAGTATTTATGCAAAAAGGCAAGGTATTATGATCACAGCAGAAATCACCATGGATGGTGCAGACCTGGCCAAATTGGGAAATTCCTCCGTATGTTTCCTGTCTTTCACAGCAAGCAAATAGGAAAAAATTACTAGAGGCACTGAAGGTTCACAGCATTTATTTTTGTGTATAATGCTCTATTTAACATAATCCAGTTCAGACTGAAATGAACCAAGTCCTGAGACTTGAGCTCCAGAGTCATGAATGGTCTGGTTGCTTGTAGAGAGGTTAGGCTGGCTTATCTCAACGTGGCTTTCAGCAGTATTGGATGGATTGAACTGAAGCTATAACTCTGAGGATTAAGCATGTATTTGATATGCTTTCAGTCAAGACTAACCCCTCTGTTTTTCACAGCATAGCCTTATATCATTCATAGAAAAGGTAATGCTATTAAACTAGAGCAAGGAACTATATAAAGCATCTTCAAAATGAAGATGATGTGGTGTTTTCTCCTCAACTATTGTATGTAGCTTGAGTGTTGCTAAAGAAATTACTCTGCTCCTCATTGCCATGCTGACTATGTCATCTTGGTTCAGAAAGCACTATTATGGTAGGAAATGACAGACCTGCTGTTTCAAAGCCACATTCAGATTGTGAATGTGGGCAGTGAATGCCTTCTATTAAGGTTTAGGTCCATCTTCTCTCAGGCTCCCTTCCCATGTAGCTTCGGGTGCTCAGATCTTTTGCAGGTATAATCTTTCCCTGTCTTGGAGGAAGGAAATGGTAATTCCTTGGGGCTGCAACTGGAAAATGAAGAAATCATCAAGAGAAGGGAAAAATGTCAATAAGGCACTTCAAGTAGCACATTTCCAGGCAATCATGCTACTTTTAGTGTGTTAAAGTCAGTCGGCCTTTGGACAAATGCCTCGTCATAACACCACCCGAGGTGTGTGATAATAGCCAAGAAATGCTCTACCTGTCATGTCTTATTGCTTAAATATTTATGCTTATGACATTTGATTCCTACACTCTATATGTCATCAGAATGTTTCACTCACAGTAGATATGTCATCACCCACCAGGAACAGCTGACACTAAGGATTAGAACACTTTCAAATTAAAAATCCCTAAACAAAGAAATGACATGCTAGGAATTGTCTGGGGTAGTATAAATCAAATATATGATGATATGAACTAATAGATTTATTACATTAAGCTGACCCAGCCATTTAATTTGATGATTCCTGTGCCTCACTTAACTCTGTGAGGAAAGCAGAGAAAGAATAGGACTTGTATTAATGGTGCTTCTTATTTTGATGAAGGTCATGGTGTATTTCCTCTCAGTACCACCCTGAGGAGTCACTAGGGAAGAGTACAAATTCTGTGGCAGAAATTGCTAGAGAGAACTAAGTGTGCAGAATGAAATCCTCCTGCCAAGTAGTTTCTGTCTCGAAAGATCGTTTAAAAATGTTCCCAGTGCTTCCAGTACAATGTTGGGTGACCCTCAACAGGAGATCGGCTTCTAATCGACAACAGATTTCCAGCTTCTTCATACAGGGCAAACCCCAAACTTCTGGGTAGCTGGTGCTCCTGCCCCTAGCCCATGTTTCCCTGCTGTAGGTCAGGAGGAAGAGATGTCCACCCTCTGAGCCTCAAGCTGTGCCCAGGACAGCAGTCCTGCCTCCAGGGGATGTCTAGAAACCCTTAGCTGGGCAGGGATGCAGTAGAGGTACTCAGCCTTCAGCACTGCTCTAGCAGCTGCTCTTGGTCTCTGCTGAGGCAGCCACGGGTGCAGCAATTCCACAACTTAGGTATGGAGCCATGGGCTGCCAGCTGGATTACCCTAGTGCCAGATGTTTTTAATTGGACAAAAAAGCTGAAATGCTGATGTTTTCTAATGAGTCACTATATATGAAGGCTGCTGCCCTTCACTGAATAGAGTCAAAGCTGGTCAGTTATGTATTTGAAGACAGGGCTCCTGCTGGCATCAGGAGCCTCCCTTTAGACCGAGCACTCATGAAAGGCAAGGTCTCACCTCTCTCATTAGTCACCAGGGTGTGCACTGTAATCACAGCAAATAATTCTCTGGTTGTAACCAGACATGCTTGTTTAGGGTCTTTTTCTCTCTAGCATCCACCAGTATTGAGTCTAAATAAGGACATGGATACAAGCAGGACAAGAGTGTAATCTCATGCTACATGTGAAAACACACAAATTGAAATAGTTATGTGACTGAGATGGACTGAAGATGCATAATTTCCATCTTAACTGTTCCTCTGCCATTTCTAGTCCAGTGAAAATAAACGTTATTAATCAAAAACATTTGTTGCTAGTAAAAGATAAAACCAAATAGGTCTGATATTTTGATGTTTGAAGAATATTATCAGCTAATGGCTATAGACCCATTTCTAGCATTCTTCAAGCAAAATTCCCCCACTCAGAGCTGTGTGGCAGAACGTGCCCTGAGACAATGTGCTCTGACCACATACGTATAATGCCCTTTGATATTAATGGGGGAATCCAGAACACTGGATTTGCTCTATGGCCCTAAGTGAAGGATTCTTCCTTTTGTGTCAGAGTCGCATGTATCAGCGCTTTCACTCATGGATTCTGTACATCTCCCTCAAACCAGCCCAAATAAAGCCGGCACCATGTGATCCGTCCTGGCACTGGCTCAGCAGGGTGGCATTGAACAGCTATATATATCTGGCACAATGTGGCTTGCACACTGCGTGTGGATTTGAACGTACGCGACTGCTCACCCCGAGAGGCCCCGCTCACCCACAAAACACGGGCGGGCAGTCGCCCTCAGCCACTGGCGACAGCAGGAGCCACTGCCTTCTGTACCTGCTGCTGTGCACGTGCCCCTCCTGCTTATAAAGTTATCAAATGGGATGCCCTTCTCTCTAATAAAGGGGTTATCTGAGGGGAGGGAGGGGACGTTGTTTTGGCTGGAATTTCACAAGGCACAGGTGGTACAACCAGCTGCAAGATCTTTAGTTCTTGTTGGCTGTACACCAGCTCTTGGTCTTTTCATAGTTCTTTCACTGGTAGTGAAGGAGGAGGAGTGGCAGGAAGGGACAGTGGGCCCTTGATGATGTTGTTCAGCATCAGCAGCTGTCTCAGGTTGGCATTAGGCTCTGGAACAGTTCCTCAGGAGGTGTTTATGCTGAACCGTTCCCTGGTGACACTGGACGCGATAGCAGAAATGGAAATGCAGCAAAATGCTTATTGAAAAGGATCCATGCAAAAGTCTGCCCCACTCTGAATTTCCCTGTGCAAAACCATCTTTTACTTTTTAAGCTGCCTGGGGTGGTATGACAAACGTAAGATATTTCTCCATAGAAAAGGATAGATTCTTCCACTCTTGCTTTCCCTGAGTGATACAGCATAAACTGTGGAAATGGACGCAGCCCCCAAGCACGTGCCTCTAATTAACCAGTTATTTCTGAGGCTGCTGAGAGTGGAAATAACTGGAGATAAGGAGCCAGATCTCGGGTTTACACAAGATGGCATGTTCCTGAGAGAGTAGAGAGAAACCCCAAATAATGTCAAGATGTGGAATTAGAAAGAATGCAAGCTCACAAGAAGGGAAAACAGTTTAAAGAAAAGACATGGTTTAGCGAAGAACTAGGAGGAAGCTGGCTGTTGCTTCTGCAGAAAGCTGGGGGGTTCCCAAGTGGTACAAGAATTTTATAGGGAGATAAGACTAAAAACTTGAGTGTAAACAACACAGGGAATATTTTTCTCAGACTTCTATGTTCTACCCTTCTTCATCTCTCAAACGCCTGTGGAGATCACAGGAGCTTAACTTTGATGGCAGAATATCTTGTTTGTATTGGAAGCCCTGTTTGATTTCTCCCTCTGTTAGTGTGTATATCTGTATGCTCTCAGAGGGCTCCTTGGAAAAGTTCCTTTGAACTGTCACAACACTTTTTGACCATAGAAGTATGAAATGTAAGGGACCTCTGGAGGTCATCTTGTTCAGCCTCCGGCTCAGTGCACAGCTATTACTAACTGGCCACATAATGTCACATCTGTTTTTGGGGTTTTTTTTTCTTGATGAGTCTTGAAAGCCTCCATGGACAGAGATACTAGCTCTTGGGTAGCTTGTTCCTGCACTAGGAACTTACTCCTCTAGTGAATAAGTGTTCCTTATTGTCTGTTCTGAATCTTCTGAGCCACAGCTTGCAGTTATGTTGCCTGGAATTGAAAGAAAAACTTTCTAAACAATATTAAAGTGGTGACAGAAAGAGCACTTCTTTAATGAAAGCTTTCAGGTACACAAAATATAGCTATGTGCACATGTGGCATCAGATTATCACCATTTTATAAGTTTAATTAATTAGGATATCTAGCAAGTACATCCAGTAGGAGACCACTTGTCCTGGGTACCCACCCTTGGATCTGCCCTATTGGAGACACTCCAAGGGGTTCTTCGTCCTATGTTTTGTTATGTCTCCCGAGTGCTGGTGTAAAACAAGATGTCCTTGTTGGAAATTCTTTTCTTGGAAATAAGACTAAATAGAATTTCAAGAATGTGACATAATGTGTTAGAAAGGGTAATCTGCTA
This sequence comes from Ifrita kowaldi, assembly GCA_013398055.1. Classification (NCBI taxonomy): domain Eukaryota; kingdom Metazoa; phylum Chordata; class Aves; order Passeriformes; family Cinclosomatidae; genus Ifrita; species Ifrita kowaldi. The sequence goes on from VZRS01004831.1 coordinate 1,336,743, forward strand.
TTCTAAAGTGTAAGTAAATGCTAGAAACTATACATCTATATGTTAAAAATCTACAAAGCTACAAAGATATAAAAAAATATATAAAAAGCAAAAAATCTTTAGGCATCAGTTATTGCTTCTTGTTTTACTGTCTGTCACTACCAAGAAGAGCAGCTTGGTTGTCTTTGTGACTACCCTTCAAACACTGACTTTGTGACTACCCTTCAAATATTGACTAAAGACCTCCCTTCCCAGCCTCCTCTTCACCTCCTTAAATAAGACCAGTTGCTTCAATCTTTCCTCAGCATTCATGTGCTGATGATCCTGGTCTCCTTCTGCTGGGACCTTTCCAGTTTCTCAATATCCTCTTTGATATTCCAGAGTTGAGAGAGGTGATACTCCAGATGGAGCTAAATATAGGGGGATGAAAACTTCCCTTGGTCTGCTGGTTGTGCTCTTAACATAGCATGGTATGGGCTTTGCTTTATGATTCCTTGGAAGAGGGTAACTCCTAAAATTAAAATGTTTAGACCAGTGATATTGGGCCTTCTTCTCATGGCTGTGCTGTAGAAGACTCCCAGCAGTGAGACATGGAACTAACAAAGAACAGATCTGGGGAAGGCAGTTTAGACTATTTTACACTGATTTTCTGAAATGGGGACGTGCTTGTGTACCATGAGCAAGCAAAATGCAAGTGACTGCTAACAAAGTGAAACCTGCTGAAGCCACCTCGACACTTCAGAAAATGTGGCCCCAGGTTCGCCTCAGTCAGCTTTCTTTTTTCTGCTCTCGTGTGCATAGTGTATTGTGGAAAGCCAGATAAGAGCATTTATTCAAATCCAGCAAAAATAAAGCTCCTCTTTCTCTGCTAAAACAGGTTTAGATTTGTATCCTGCAAACTGATACAAAAAGCCTTGCTTCTCCACACAAGAAAAGCCCATCTCTGGGAGCACTGAATATAGAGAACGTGTGAATAAAAAGAGGGGATATAACATTTGTGAGATGCTTGTGACAGCCACTCGGCAAATGAAACACATGTATTATGACAAAATCACAAACTGCTGGCTTCGCAGATTCCCTGGGAACGGGCGGGGAAGGTGATAGCTGCTCGAAAGTCAGAGAAAGGATCAATATTGAATAAATCAAAACAAATATGTGATAGGTTCTGAGAATGATATAAAAATTAAATACCAGTGAATCTGAGGCACGAAAATATCCAATTACTGGGCTAGTGCTACAGTCACTGTCATACTGACAAAAGGGGGAGGACAGAATGAAATGACTGAGGGGGTAATAGCTGGAAGTAGTTTTGATGTTTACACACAGAGCCCTTCTCAATACACTCAGCACAGGAAGATACTTCCTACTGCTTGTATTTTATGGATGGAGAAGTTGAGGCACGGACCACAGTTCTCTTATTTGTCCTGGTCCTCCTCTGGAGTCCACTGCCTGTTCCCTTACCCTCTGCTATCCTTGCCTCTCCCAGCATTTCACCGTGCTCAATTAAAACCTGGATTTGCCCAGCAAAGGAAATGGCCACTTATTTGTAGAGGGACCAGGTTCTCTGTGAAGAGAATCTTCAGACCTAACGCAGTGCAAGGGGAGAAAGGCCTCTGATACTGGTGGAAGATTGGGAATTTCCTGCTTAGAAGCACTTTTCATTTACAAAACTCCTCTTTACTGTGCATTTTTCTCCCAAGTCTGCCTGCTTGCATAATTTTGTGCATTCTCAGGTGTCGTCTTCACCTTTTAAATTTTGTTTACCTTTCACTTTACATTAAAGCACTGAAATAGAAGAAGCGATTACCACAAGCTTAGTGCTTGATGGGCTTTGTGCTGGCTATCCACATGGAGGGAATTTCACTCCAGGAAGTTTTCCACTGGAGACAAGCTAAGATTCTAGGGACGAATTTCCTGGAGAAAACAGCATCTTCTTTCCTTTTCTGAAGTCAGTTCAAGACACTGAATACAATACCTGTGCCAGTATTTGTCAGTACTTCTTATTTGTCTCATAACTGTGTTTAGTGAGCTAGTTGCCCTATAACCCGAGATGAAGAGAGCCCTGCTGTTCTGGGGAGTTTCAAATTGCAACCCCATGCCTACATCTCCTGCCGCCTTTCAATGCTGTGACTTACTCACATGTGAAATACGTGTTCATAGGACTGTGATTTTAGAAAATATTATCTGTAATAAAGAAACGAAACCTGTGTCTTTCCAAACTTTCTTCGCTGATATTTTTCTTCCTCTTCATTTTATGTCTCAGAAACCAGACATGTTGAGTGGTGCAAGTTGATTTATACTCCTTTAATGCAAGATTATCAGTGAACCTAGCAGGATGCATGGATTTCCTTTTATCCTTAACTGAGCACATAGTATGTTAGTAAAATGAATATATACCATCTCTCACCTACTGAATTTCCCTCATATTTTTCACATAACTTTACCTTGCTCTTTCTGTATTTCATTGAAGTAAGAGCTTGCCTTAGTTTATTTGTAAGGCCATCCATGCTATCATATTACTGCAGATTGTACAGATAAAGATGAGGAAAAAGTGGAGGAATTGAAGGAATGGATGCAAGAGTAATGTTTATGAAGCACACTGAGATAACTTTCAGTGGAATATGCTGTAAAAGTGCAAAGCTCTATTATTATTGCTATTATTACTTTATTATAGGTGGTTACCACACAGACCTCTGACTGGATGAATTAAACTCAAATAAAAGCAAGGACTGATTTCAGCTATTCCTTACTTAATCCTATAAACAGTCAATTGATATCTTAATATATATTGCTGCTGCTCCTGGCCAGGAAGTCATAGGAGGAGATAAGGTATTATTGGTTTTATCTGCTGTATGCCTTACACAGAGGGCAAATCCAGTTTTTATTTTGTGTGGAAATATCTTGACATTTAGCTGGGGTCCTCTGATCTTGAAGCTTGAATTTTGTGTTGGAATGCATCAAGATATGGAAATTTGGGGCTGGGATATAGAATAAAAGTGGCATTCTAACTTAACACTAAATAGGCAGGGAATTGCCCTTTGTTTTCAAGTGGAATCTACCTAAGAATTTTTCCAGGTGGGGAAAACAGTGTGTGACTAATATAGACCTTGTTTTCTGTGGTGAGGTGGCGTATGGGGTAGCTCTGATTAGTGCAGATCCTGGAGGAGCTGCCTGAGCAATGGCTTATAAAGATAACCTGCTGCTACTGTACACAGACTGAAACCTCACCTGGTGTAAGCTGATGTAACACTACTAATGTCAAAGCCTCTTTTGCTGACCTTGGTCTCTCAGTCCAGAGCACCAAAAATACCACAAACCATACCCCAACCCGCCCACCGAGATAAACCCCACAACTGACAGCTCTGCAGGTCACACCAGCTGATTTAAAATACTACCAGATTTGTGGGTATCTTCCAAGAGATATGAACGTATGCTCTAATTTGTCTTTCTCTGGGCAGCTGGCATGTGGTATTACCACTTTTTAGCCTCCCTAGAGCTGGTAACAACTGCTCATCCAGGGACTCCCCATTTCTTTACTTGCAGAAAACATCTAGATTTGTAAACATCTACAAGTGAACTCCTCCTCAATGCAAGCCTTTCACCTTAGGCCTGTTTCTCCACTTATTCTTACAATACACTTCTGCACTGATGTAAATCTGGTTTTAATCTGGATTCACATGTGCATGCCTCATAGGGATGGAGGGCTACACACACAGAAGAAAGCAGCCAAGAGCATCTCAGTACAGCCTTCTCCAGTATAACAAAACCAATCATGTGTTAAATAGCAAAAGACTCAATCAATAAGAGGAAAAAAATCTTCAGAATTCTTTTTTTAAAGTTGGAAAATTACTTTTAGCTAATTAAAAGTGGAGGAGGCACCCCTCTGCTCCATTGCCAGCAGAGAACATTTGGGACTGTTGCCCTGAAGGCCTGCGCTCTCCTGTGCCCATTGTGGGATCATGTATGTTCTGGGGATGTTGAAGAAGAAGGATTGGCCCCTTCTTCGTTGTTCTGTTAGAGGTGTTCATAAGGCCCTGCAGGGACCCAAAAGGTTGGCCCCAAAGGCTGGGAGGAGGTGACCAGGATTTGCTTCTCTGCTTCACAGGAGTTGCTCCTGCTGGGTCAACTACTTTCGTGTTTTCTTGCAGGATTCGGCTGCTGACTGGACCTTTATCAGCATGTTAAGGCCTTTATGATGCAGAACCCAAGCTTGGGATGGGGTCAGCAGCTGTACCCCTGCACCCCAACTGCCTGGCTGGGAGTAAGCTGTACCACGTCAGAAGGCTGCCCTCTTCTCTCCCTGAGCCCTCTATGTGTCACTTATTTTTTGGGATCTACAAAAAAAATACTTTCATGTCCCTTTCAAAACAAACCCATTTGAATCAGACCATTGCAGCAACAAAATCCCAACTAGGAGTAACAGGGGGGAAAAAAAAGCACATGAGCCACCACCATCCCCCACGTCCCAACCATCATCTTTTGCCATGAACTAAAAACCAGCAGCTTCACTTGATTTCATTTTTGGTAATAACAACAACAGAAATTTGCATCTGGGCTGACAATGTGGATAGTGAGTGTTAGCCCAGTGCGATTTGAAATTGGCAAGTTATAGCAACCCTCTGGAAAACCAGGATTTACAAGAGAAATGCTGACAAACACTTAACTACAGTGGCACTTGCTCTATACTATATAACACATAAAACAGTGAAATGGAACATAAGTCTCTTCTAATTATTGAAAATATTTTGGGGCTGCCTTGTGCTAAAACACTCATTTCATTTTGCCTTTCAGATAATTCTTTTCTCTCTCAAAACAAATTTTGTTCTAAGCCACCTATCTTTAAAAAAATTGCTGCTAATCACCATTAAAAGAGCAGCATTCTGCATGTGATTTTTGGAAGGCTATGTATAATAAGAAGGATTTCAAGGCTGTGTGGACTTGCATGACACCATATTATTGCATGAGCAAAAAACCAATACTGAATGGTAATAACCATTTGTCAGAGGCGGCACGGAGGATTATATTATAACCCTTTGTGTGTGTGTGTGTGTGTGTATCCTATATAAAGCAATCAGACACCTTCCAATTTCCAAACACCTGATAATGCTAAAGTTTATTTTATTACAGCCAAGGTTATATTTTCTTTCACTTCATAGTGACCCTAGGAAGAAGAGGAATAATGGATCGGGAACCTATTACAGTTATTCTGTGTTAAACAGCCAAGTAAAGGGCAAATATAGTTCTGTAGTGGAATCAATCACTGAACCCATCAGCGAGAATGACCCTCCTGGCCCCCACCTTCTTCCCCATGCCTTAGAATTTGCCATATTCAATCTTTAGGCTCTGAACCCAAATGCCCTTTGAAAGTGAATTTATGATCACTTCATCACACTGTCTATTAGCTCACTTTCTAACAAATAGGATTGAGAAATATATGGCAGGAACTGCAACGGCACATTTCCAACTAATGGTTAAAATGTCAGGGCGATAATGTACAAGTGCATCTGCCCTCAAACACAAAATCAAACGCAGCTTTACAAGGGCTGTTGCCATTCCACTTTAGTTAAAGACTTGCAAGCTTCCTTCTTCCCTTTTGCAGGGCTGCAGTTTGGAAGCTGCTGCATCTCATCAGGGCTCGGTTTGCCAGTGCTGTACTGTACTTCATTAGGCAGCTCTATTTAATGGTTTCAACAAAAGCCATCATTTTAGCCCAACTGCCTTGACTAAATTAAAATTTCCAATCTCTGTTTTAGTGTTCTGCAACTGATGTATACATAAGCAAAACTGGTCAACATCTGCCAGGGGGTTGGCCAAAAGTTCTGTAAAGATGTACTTCACATTTCTGAAGCATGTGCAAAGTAACAACGTACTTATCCTCCTGAGGGCTCTCATGATTTTACTTCACCATTTGTTCAGACACACTTTAGCAGCATATAAGCCATACAGTTGATTCTCCCCTTGGTTGCAGTTTTATCTGTAGTGTCATTTTGAGTAATTGGGGTATGGTAGCTGATCAACTTTCAGGTTTCTCATTGGCAGAAAGGGACTGTATTGGCACCAAGAAAGAATATGATGGGTCCTCTCGGTGCCTGAGCAAGTGTCCCTCTTTTGCACTTGGCTACCCAAGGCCATTAGAAAATAAGCTTAATAAAGCAACTCAGTGTATACATCTTAACTATTCCCAGCCAAGGGGATGCAGCTATAGAAGAAATATTTTAAACCAATATGAAAGATGGTAAATGTACATATTTAGTCAGTGATCTGTGAAAGTTTTTGAATTAGTTTTTAAAGCTTTGTTAAGACCAGAACGCACAGATGTTGAAAACAAGTTCAGATGTAGCGACAGATGGTATTTGATTATGAAGCAGACTGTTCATATAATACAAAGATGCTGCTTCTGCCATACACAAGTAACTGCAGAGAGTGCAGTAGAAATTTTGGAAGGCAGAGCAGTTCAAGAGGTTCTTTGTGCGGCAATAACTTTCACGTTTTTCCAGCAGTGCTAGAATTGGGATAATTTTCTTTCTTTTACAGTCGACACCCTCACCCCCCTTCCCCTACTCGCCATTTTCTCCCCTGTTGTACAGCTCTCCTGCACTTTTTTGATCCTCTTTTCAGGTCATTTGAAATCAGATTAAGGATAACTACACTTTATTTATATTTATGGAATAACAAAGTTCCTTAAGGTTAATAATAACATAATAATTATTATATTTTGCTGATATTATCTATATAAAAAGAGTACCATGTTTTGGACAAATCCTGAATTTTGCAAATGATGTAATACTATATCCAGAATCACTGGGCTGCTGTACAGGTCTTTTGCCGGAGACAACATGCACGCCTGTTTGCTGGGGCTGCTGCCACATTCACCTTATCAAAACCACAGTCACCCCCCATTCACTTCCCTTCTCCAAAGAGATGTGAGAAGAGTACTGAAATTTGGAAATACAGGGAGGGAGCTGCGTGAAGGGCAGGGGTGCCTGACACTGGGCACTAGCTTCACCCCACTGCTGTGGTGGGGGGTCCAGAACCTTCCTGCCACTGCTGTCCTCCAGCACCTGCTGGGTCCCTTTTGGCCACTGGCTTTGGAGCCCTTTGCCCTGAGCAAGGAGCAGCTTATGTGGCCTCAGGCAGCACCCATCTGCCCGGCCTTTGCACAGGGTCATTCTCTGGCAGAGCTGGGTTTCCCCCTTGCACACCTTGACCTGCTCTTTCCCTGCCATCTCTGGCCAGCAGCCGGCTGTGGCCCCGGTTAAAGGCTGCTGAACACTCTGGAAATTTCTGGGAGGGCAGAAACGCCTTTTAAGCAGCAGGCTCTTCCTGATGGGAGGGAGAAACCTGACTCATGGGCAGGGGGAAATCCTCTCCACGGATGGGCTTTTCCAATTCCTCCGCGGTTCCCCCCAGCTTCTGGGAAGGCAAATGGCCGGGTAAACAGTATTTTAAAATATTGGCTCCGGCCACTCGCAAAGATGCAAAAGGATGCCAGGAAGCGAGGTTTCAGCTAGGAGATAAACCTGGCAGGGCAGCAGGGTGTGGATTGTGCAATGTAACCCGCGGGCTTCGGGAGGGCCGCGCAGGACCCCCGCGTGCAGGCTGTTAACGAGTAACCGGGCGTTAATGAGTAACGCGTGGGGCTGGCGGCACCCGGGCCGGGGCTGGAGGAGCAGGAGCTGCTCCTGGCTCTGCACTGGGCAGGTGGGAGGTCCTGGGGAGATGGTGCCGCCACCCCGCATCTCCATTTCACTCCCTGTAAAATGGGGACACACAGCAGGAATAGATTTGAGCGCAGCCTTTTGAAAGTGCTCGAGGTTTTTCCCTGTGGCTATCAGTGAGTGGTGGAGCTCCCCCCCTCTGAGTTCTAGGTTTCTCCCAAAGCTGGGAAGTCATAATGCACATGTTCATGTAAGAAAGCAGGGAATCTCATTTTATACTATACTGCTTCCAAACACACATATTTTATCAGGAAAGATTTGAAATGCACCCCTTGACCTGCGTGTCCTTATGCTTCCAGACTGTTTGCAGTGTAAGACAAGCTCAGGGTACCTGGTTTTCAGGCAAGCCTTTAAAGCAGTTTAAACCTCCACCTCATGTGCTGTTCAAGATCCAACCCTGACTGTCCTGTGGCTTTCTTAAATATGCCAGCAACTACTGCCATGCATGAGGGGCAGGTAAGCCCCCAGTCTGAACGGCCAGACTCCAGCCCAAGTCAGGCAGCCATGCAGTTCCTGGGGTGAGTGTGCTGTCAGAGCCTTGTGCGGATTACTGAGAAATTGTAAAAATAATATAGAGAAAAAAATCTAAAGTGCCTCCACTTCAGAGAAATCTGGCCTTATGGTTTTGACTGGAGCATCATCTCTTCCTTTAAAAGCTCTGACCAAATTATTGAGCTGATAAACGATTTCCCTTGGTTTTACATGCGCTGGCATGAATTATCCTTGAGTGCTGCATATTAGGGTTGTTTTGTACTAAAAGGTGTTAAACACTTGTAATAAATATTTTTCCTTATTTCCCCTAGGACGCTGTTCCATCTCTGGTTGGTGAAGCATAAAAAAGAGCTGTCATGCCCAGTTTTAATAGGCAATAGGATTTCAAGCCCCCAGAGTTGTTTCACAGTCTGGCAGTGGCCATAATGAAACTGGCCACTGTTGCCACAAGACTTTTTCCTCTCATGCGTTCTCCCCTGTTACCTCCCACAGCTGCTTGACTGGCAGGTCTCTTGCAAACCACAAACATATTTACATTGGAGCCAGTAGTATTTCTTTAGCTATCTGTGCCATCTTTCTCGATTTTTATTTTCCTTTGCCTAGATAGAGACTCAACCTTAAGCCTAATTTTAAAGAATAAAATTAAACCATGCACACAATTAACTGCATTTGGGTACGAACAGCAGTTCATTTTCATGTGTTTTGTCGTGAAGCAAATAGCTCGCTTGTTTGTTTGTTTGTTTTTTCACACTGATTCCCAAATAAATGGGAAAGTACCACTATTCACTCGCCCAGGATTTATTCATGAAAATGCAATCACAGCCTCCCAGACTCTGGGCAGAGCGAGGTGGGGGGGTCCTTTCTCTGAAGGAGAGTCAGTGCCTCACTCTGCTCTGCAGCTCTGGAAAGAGTCAGGCTAACCTAAGCCAACAAGCATTCATTTGCATGTCTAGAAAATTTTAATATTTAAATAAAAGATACCTTTTTCATCTCTTTGAGGTACAGGTATGGTAGTGGCACTAATAAACGATACACAAAAATGGGCTTTGTAGAAATTGATGGATTTTCTGCACCCACCAATCTATCAAGCTTTAATAGGCAGCTTCTCCAAATGCCCCTGCCCACTGAAAAGCTGGGAGAACAGGCAGGCCTTGCAATGTGCCCAGAGGGTCAAACACTTGGACCAGGCAGGGAAACAACCCTCCTACCCCCCAGCCCTTTTTATCTAGCAGCTCTGCCTTCACCCTGGGAGCCCTCCATCCCCATGCAACAACAGAATTTTCGCGAAGATTTAATTTTGCGTATTGTGTTCTTAAAACAAACGCTGTGCCGTATTTTAAAAGTCACGAAGATGAGTTTGGGGAAGCGCTGTGACCCCTTGCAAAGAGCGAGGGGCGTATTTGCTGTTATTTCCCAAACGCAGGCACTCGTATGCTGCAACTCTCCCTTTCCCTCCTAACAAAGAGGGAAGACTGGATCAGAAGGGATCATCTCCATAGAAATTGTGTTGGCACAACCTAGACTGGGCATAAATAAGGGTACAGACCAAGAAGACGAGAGCAATTAACCCTTTCAGGCTCTCAAATGACAAAACGCAGTCTTCCACATTCAGCTTCTCAGTAATGTGATGTGTAAAAGACTCCAGCTGCTAGTGATGGTCTCAGTGACATAAAATTATTCTACTATTTGCCTTGCTCAGGAATAATTCATGTCTTCCTTATGATTTTTAAGCTAGAACATAGTATCTTTCTTATTGTAAAAATTCCAGGTATTAGGGGAACTGAGGATTTCCAAGCACAGATGGCCAGATCTGCAGAACTTGGATCATTTCAGGGTGTTTGAAGCCTGGGAAAGTTGCTTTGGCCCTCTGCAATGACAGGGACTACTTGCCAAGTTCCAGTCTAGCTCTGAACTCCTGCAGTATTCTGAGATGCCAATAACTAGGATTTCTTATTTAGAGATCCGTGTGCTTTTCACTGCAGGGTAAAATGGCAAATAGTGTCCTGCACTTCACAGAACTAGTATACTTGAGAGAAAAACTGATAGGGGCACAGAGTGAGCTGGCAATTACCCACGCAGCTTGTATCCTTTGGTCCATTGACTGGGTACTTGAGGACGATCTCCCTCTTCCTCATCTAGTTAAGTCCTGATAACTAGCATAAAAATTATTTTAGTATGTTGGTTTGGTAATGTGGATAGATGTGAACTAGAAGAGGCAATTTGTTTGCAGTAAAACCAGAGAAGAACTCACACTTAAATGGGTATTAGTTATGTAGATGTAACTTCACGACCTTCCACAGACCTCCTTTACAAATGGTGTTGATGTGGCCCAACAAATGCAACTCCAGTTGTATAAAAACACATGGAGTTTTAACTGTTGTTGCGGATATGAAGTGTTTATTTGGTTGTTACAGTGAAGCTAAAGCTGGATTCAGGCTCCAGCTCAGCTCTACAGTGTCCTGAGGCTGAATCAGGGAAGATTCTGAAAATAAATGACCTCGAATCAAAATATATTTTTAACATCCTTCTCCTTCAAAATCAGAAAAGTCTTGCAGGATTTTGTGATCTAAATAAGCTACAGTCTTACTGCCATCTGCACCAATTCTAAGCCAAAAAGAGACCTTTCATATCTGAAACAGAGACAATCATGTAAATCAAAGGTCCACTCAACCCCAAAATTTTAAGATACACATGAAACAGCAGACACAACAAAGAGCGAAAGAAAAACCATGGGCAAATACATTTTGAGGAACTGTGTAGGAACAGAGCAGTTATATACAGTGCTGATGAATACACAGGTTGAAACAGAAGTGTTCTATGAGTGATGGACAGTAATGAAAAAAAGAGAATAGTATCTGGTCACTACCATTAACAGGGCCAAACTGGTAAGAGTAACAAATGTGAACCAAATGTGAACCACCACAGCTCAACAAGCACTATCCTTGCGTTCACCCAGCTTGAGGAACTCCCCGTTGCAGGACACCAGCACGGCAGGTATATCCAGGAAATGATTAAACAGTATAAACAAAAGTACTTTCTAGCTCACACTGGCTACATTTAATTTAAAGGGCTGCCTATGCCTCAGACATAACAGGTCTCTTCCAGGGAGTTATTCCTTGTCAGATAGATTATTGCAAAATAACATTCATTATCTTAACCGGTGCTGTGCTGGAGGTAGGACACCAAGGCCATAAATCATTATATCCATTTTGCAAGAGGGCTGGTAGTTTCATTAATAAATAATTTGAACTAAGGGGAAAAGAAAACCTTCAGAGGGCTGCAGTGTTAGGCACAGCCTGGCCACAGCCGCGCGGTTCAGGGGTTCACCTCTTGACGTGGGGCAACATAAACTCTTGGAAATAAATGTAAACAATGGCAATGAGCTTGTAATTTATATTTTATTTTGCACAAGCTTGCATATATACTGCACATACATTCAGTTTAGAGAAGATGGAAGGCACACAAGGCAATTGAACTACTGTATCCTTTAAGTGGTACAAAGCAAAAAGGTAAAAGTCTGGAGAGTATACAAAAGCTTTAAACACACAAAATAAAATCCACCCCCCCCCCAAACATTTTTCCTGTGTTTATCTTAAATTTAGTAGCTGCCAAGCTAGAATTGTAACTTTTTTTCAATCAATTGTCTACTGCACCTTTTTTTTCCAAACGGACAGGGGAGTCTTATTGTTTTATCTTGTCATCAATTAATATTACAGTACATCCTTGGTAATACAAAATTGTACACCTTCATCAAATAAATTAGGATAAATTAAACCAATAAATTATGCAAAGTCTTCAGAACAATAGACGACAACAAAAAAATCCACAGTTGAAATTGCCTCTAGCTAAAAAATAAAATAAAAAAAAATCAAAAATTGACTTTATCAGTTCAGTTATTGTACTATCTTCAAATTAAAGGGTCTTTATTACAAAAAAAAGAGCTTAATAATGCTATTTACAACATATTGCTAAATAATATAAAGGCAGTGTTTTGTCACTTTTGTAACTATATACATATGAGTAATGGCTGGGACAATATCAGTTTAAACCTTAACCTTTGACTCTTCTGGGCAGCATTAAAACCAACCTAAAGAGGCTTTTTCTTTCCTTCTTTTTTAGTTTCTGACTCTTACACGTTATATGGTAATGAGATGGTTATTGTGTTTGTCTACTATCTCACTCGAGTGGTACAATTAATGCAGAAGTTATGGATTTTAGAGAAAAATGTAAGCTCACTGTTTCTTCTAGATTTGCTTCTACATATCCCAGTATTTGTGCATTTGGAAGGTGGCTGCTTTGGGAGAGAGGTGACTGTGGCTCAGATGAAAAGACTGAATAAAGTCATAGTGCCACCACCTTTCATACACTAAAAAGGATATTCCTAAGAAGATACAAAGGTTAAATACCAGTTTTCATCCCAGCTCTAAATATGAGCATTTTTAGCTTCAGTTTATAGATGGTTTACAACCAACAGTTCTATAGAAAACAAAATTGCATTTCCTTCAACAGAACATTTAAGTGCAATACAGTAACTGCTTACTCATATAAACCAGTTACATTCCTTAAGGGGAGCTTTTTGAAAACAATGCGTATTGGAATTTTCAAACACAGAGTTGGTACCAGAAGGAAACATTTGCACTATCAACACCAATGATTGCTATATAATACACATGGCAAATATAGTTTTTGCTTTCACTTTTCATGTACAGTGCTCATTTTGGGGGTTTTGTAAACCACTTTCCATTTTTAATATATATATATATATATCTTTCTGTATATATATATATGTATAATCTTTCAATGCTGCTGGTGAAAATCCTATCTTTAAAGCCACAAAATCTTCACCTTTATTTCTTAATTAATATTAACCTGTGGAAAAAAAACATTTTTCTATTAACTGACTTCATATACATAGAAAAAAATTCTGCAATTTTACAGAAACTGTATTACCCATTCCCTTGACATCTGATGAAAGAGACTTAACTTTTAAAAGTAGAGAGCTGGATTTTCAAGAATGCTTTCAACTATCTACACAGTTACTGTAGTGTTTCTTATAAATTCAACAGATGTTTTCAGAATGTAGTTATTAAAATCTTATGTCTTTATGCAAGAACAGCCGTAAGGTTGAATATTTACATTGCTTTATAAAAGTTCCCCTCGATTTTCAATGTTCACCCACATACCTGGTACAGTAACAAAGATTCTGCAAACTTAAAACACTTTAATTAAATAATACTCAGAGGCACAAAGCAAACCTCAGGAATACATGGGTGAACACTTCCTTAAATAATTACTACATTCTAACATCTTCCACGTGTTTACCATTAAATGTGAAACGTTCCCATTAAACGACCAGAGATACAGTAAGAATTAAATGTTTTGTAGTTTCAAATAGAACATTCTTTTCACAAAACATAACAAATGTCTAAAATAGGTTCTTAATCTAGATAGGAAAAAGGTAAGCTTTTCACTTCATACGCATCTTGTGTGTGTGTGTGTGTTTTTGTGTAAATATACATACATATGCCCACACATGTTGTCCTGTGTGTGTGACCACATACGTATCTGTATATGCACATGTGCCACGTATGAAATATTGCTTCTATACTACTTTTCATCAGGCTAAGAAAACACAAGATTTGCACCACAGTTACAAAAAATTGGCTTCTACAAGAATTTTCAAAACTCGAATGCTGCTCAAACAATTGAGAAAAAATAATTTGCGTTATCAAACTGTTCTAAAAATTCTCTTCTTCAAAAACGTATTCTCCTGCTTTGTTTTTTTTATTTTTTTAATTTTTAAAAAGACACAAAATATGCATAGCTATCAACATTATGTCAAACAGCCGGAAAAAAAAAAAAAAAGTCAGTGTTAGTTGCAGCTGTAGTAATTGAAAAACAAAGTTTAAAAGATGAAAATTGTAAGCCACAGAAGGCACAAGAACAACTGTACTTGTGGGGGAAAAACTGGTATTTTGAAGGATTTTTTTTCATCCTTCCGCTGGTGCATTTAAGGTCTAGGCACAGACTATAACCTCAAGTTTATATGCAGAAATAAATCTGAATTAGCAGTAAATGAATGGCAAGATGGGGGTTCTACATGGATTTTGAAATTCTTTTCCTATGTAAACTTCTCATTACAATAAAAGTAGCCTCCTGCCTTTAAGCCATTTTTAGTGAAATAATATTGAGATAATTTAAAAGAAACTGGATTGGATTCTACTTAGAATTTAGTACAAGCTATGCCATGTATTTGTAATTTTAGGTGAATTGGGAGGCACAAAGGCAATATGGCTATAAAATGCAGAAAAATCACATAACTGAAATGATCAAATTATCATTTATTCCTTTTTCAGACCAAAGAGGTTTTTATTTTGCTTTTAAGATGAAATTTCTATTCCTAATTCCTATGCCTCATTTACTATTGAGATTATACTATCCATAAATAAATAAATAAATGCAACAACATCAAGTGTTGAGTACACAATTTCACTTATTTAGATTATGTAAATCCCATTGCAGCCAAATAATAATAATATTAATAATAATAATATAATAATAATAATAGAATAATAATAATAATATAAAGCAACGGTAAAATCACAGATTGAGATGGTAGCTAGTAGTATGTCCACATAGTATGACTAAAGTATGGCTTTGCTTTCTTATGTCCAAGGTGACAATGCAAAGTTATATTTTGCATCTGATGGTATGCCAATGATGAACTTACTGTATCAAAACTTGAGCATTTTATGCCACTTCTTCCCATAAATCAAAAAAAGTGCATGAACACAATTTTCATCCTTTCTTACTCAGAATTCATTGGAATTACATCTTTATGAAGTGTAATGTTTACCAAATCATGCACACACACAGGAAAAAAAAAAGAAGGAAAAATGAAATAAAGAAAACAAAATAAAATGAAATAAAATGTAAGAAAATAAAAGAAAGAAAAAAAAATCCTGTCTACTGTAAGGATACATACAGTATTAGGTACTCTCAGGGAGTCTAAGATCAAGATTTGTTTTGCTTTTAATGCATAGTGAAAATGTTGGCACTTCATCCCATGCTATTGTCTGCATTGCCTATACTCCACAGATACTGCCAGTGCTTGAAAAGAATGACAGGGAACCGGAGGATTGTGCTGTTTAATTTGAAGTCAGCAGGTTTTTAAGGCTTTCTGCTAACAATAATTGCTTTCATACATTTCTGTCTATCAGCAGTATTTGTAAATGAAGTGAAATTGCAATGATCAGGTCAGCTCTTTAGTCACATGGGTAAACTTTCACTCTCCAAAGTCAAAATGTAGTTTTAAAACAAAGAAGATACCAATATCCTCAATGGTCTAAATATAATTCATGGCTAATTAGGAACTTCCTCTGGATTTAGATTGAATTATGTAGGGGAAAATAGTATTGATGATAACAATAAATTCTTACTGCATCCGTACAAAAGACGACAAAGAAAATGACAAATACAGTGTGCCATAGCATATTCAACCTTCCCCCAAACTTCTGGAGACAATTTCTTTCTGAAAACATGAGAAAAGGAGAGCCACTGAAGAAAGCACGGAACTAGCAGCTAGCTTTCTTTCTCTCTGCCATATCGTGGTGAAGCATTCAGGCAAACCCAGATCCATCAGGGACTTTACACTGTAGCTCAGGTTTTAGTCAACACTAGCTCCAGCTTCAGAAGGCAAGTGCAGCCACATTGCCCAAATAGATTTTTTTTTCTTTTCTTTTTTTTTTTTTTTTAAAGCTGCACTTACTGTAATTTTAAAAATCCAATTTGGCTATCTGAACCCTGCATAGCCAGGAGGACACTGTGATTTTTGTATTATGCTTGATTAGATTTTTATGAAAATGTAATTTTTATTCTTCTGATTAGGAAAAGACTAATTATATTTTACAGCTACAAACAAGCTTTTTTTTTTTTTCTTTCCTTTGCCTCAGCACTGTGAGGTGAAGACTCTTCTACTATACCTAAGACCATTCGAAAAGTGCTTTTCAGGACAGATGTTGAATATGGACAGAAAACTTCGTATGCTGGAAAGGGGATCTTGGGGGGCAGAATGGACTGAGAAAAGAATAAATTTAGGGACTAATGCCACTTAAAGTAAGACCGAGACACGGCAATATACGACGCTGAAGGTTTCATTTTTACTCTATGGAGAGTGAAATGCTTCCGCTTTAGTAAGCTGACCATATTCCAAAATTAGTGTGGTTGATACAATATTGTGCATGAATTACTGGCCTAACCCTGCAAGAACAGTATTTGATTTGTGCAAACATCCCTTGCTGCAATTTAGACAAACAACAACCTGGCGTGTTGGTTACTGGTGCAGGGTATCTGTCATTTCTGTAAGGAAAACATGAAGAATAGGGTTCGCTTTTTTGGGTGTCACTTCTTGGAGTGAGTACCTAAAATAGATGTTGCATTTTTTTGAAGTATGAAACAAAATCTAGGTATTGATTAAAAAGTCTATAAATACAAATAAAAAAGCTCGAAGCTTATGAAGTGACTCCACAGAGTTCAGACCTTTAGCAGTATAAACATAATATAAACTTCATTGTCTGTAGTATTGTGCCATGACATTAGTCTCACTAAGACAAAATGCCACTTTGCAGCAAGCAATAAATCTGACAAAGCAGTTTTAAACATAATGCCCTAACTTGCTAAGACAGGCTTTTACACGCTTCCAAACTCTTCTCCCTGAAAATTAACCCCGTTGATTCTTCAAATGTTAAGGGTCTCGGGCAAAAGTAAACCAAAGGCTGAAGTAAAACAACCATCCCCTTGGAATTGAATGAAAACTTAAATCCAGGAGGGATCAGTCTAATTCCATATACATATATATATGTATGCGATACACATATATATGAAATTAAAATAGAGACACACATGACTTGGGCATCAGAAGGGGACTGCTACTTTCATACATTCATAAATAGCTGCTGAACTCTCTACTCATGAAGAAGCTCTTGTAGGCAGTTTGGGGATTTGAAAATCTCAGGGACCTCACTGTCCAGCTTACAGATGACCTTGTATATGGCCTTCTTCCAGGAAGGATCAACATCTTTGCCTGCGATAATGGCATTGAAAAACTCCCGTAACGTGATCTGAGCCACTTCCAGGAATCTCTCTGGAACCTGCTGATACAAGGAGACAATGGCATTAATACAGTTTTCAATTTCAAGTCTCTGGTTCTTCAAAGGAAACTGAGCTAAGTTCTTTCTTTCAGAAAGGGGCTTACATAGCACCTGCATTTTCTAAATGTGGCAGCCCTCTATTCTCTTATGCAAAGCTGTTATATATAGTACTATAGCAATAACTTTTATAACATGTGTTAGAGATCTTTGTAAAGTCTACTGACAGAATGTAGGTAACAAAATGTTACTGCCTGAGTTGGGAGAGTAGGGGGATTTATAGGCTATAATTAGCAGGAGGGGAAACAAGCACAATTGTCTTTAAGGAAAGAAAACTCTGCTTGATATTTTACCCATGCATTTATGGCCATGTTCTCCTCTCCATGTGAGAACTAATATAAAAGTTATGCATGCACAGAAAGCCTTTTGTACCTTTGTGCTTGACTTTGGTCACAACCTGTGCTGAAAGCTGTCAAAGAAACCGGGTATCTCTGAATGTTGTCTGTAGTTTAAAACCAATCAAGCAGGAAAGCCTTCAGCTTGTGGCTTGCTTCTGTGGCTGCTATGCACAAGAACCCCATAAGATGGCTTTCTCAGGAGACATTATGGTCTTTCCTTCTTTTTCAGGAGCACCCAAATACCACCCTAACCTCTTCAACGGGTGTATTGTGCTCCAAGTGGCTACTGAGCTGGGATGCTTTAAACTCACTCGTGGTTTCTAAATGTCACTGTCACTTCACAGGTGAGTCAAATACCCAGCTAGCAGGCATGTGCCACTCTCAGAAGCTCCTGAACAATGGGTGAATGTTAAAAACCACAGTTACCTCCAAACTTTAGTAATTCATTCTAAGTAGTTGTCTCAGGCACCAGCACCACCTTCTCACCCCTTCCCTTAAATGACTCAAAAGCTATTGCTCTAGTGAACTGCAGGGCAGTTGCAAGGTTCAGGTAATCTCCATAAAGGTATTATTTTCCACTTTTATTACGGAAATATGGCTTCACAGCTCTAGAACTGCTAATACACAGCCGGCCAGTAGCCAGCATGCTTATAATAGCAAGTATTCCCTCACTGCTATTCTTTGTCCCCTCCGGCAAGAGGAGTTCTCCGACCTGCACTAGGAGCCACTTGAACCATTCCCGTGGCCAACAGACACTTGGGCAGCTCTCACTCATGTACTGAATTCATGTCACACTGCCAGATCAGGGACAGCCCCTTATTCTCTACTTCAGGCTTTTCTTCTCGTCCCTTTAGAAACCACTTTCAAAAAACTTGTCTGGAAATGTGTGTGATCAATCTGATATAACAGAGCTCTGGAGCCTCGCTCACCTATCATTGTTAGGGAAACACCAGCAGTTTGATAGCCACGTTCTGCCATCAGATAAGCATGAGATCAGCTCCCCCTGACACCAGCTGACAAACTCTGCTTCCAGAAGCACCAGAGAAGTCCTCTGTCTACCTCTGAGAGTGAAATCCAGCCCCCACGCTTTTTTTTTTCCCTCCCAAAAGCAACTGTGGAAATTTTTCATTCAACAGGCTGCACAGAAAGACACATCTTTACAGATGGTCTATTCCAGTAATAATTAAGAGGGAAGAAATTAACTATTATGTTTCACTTACTCCAGCTCAAAGAAATTACTTGAAACTCCCCATAAGCACTCAGCTGTTCAGGCATTTGGTAATATGTCTACAGAAGATACTGTGCTTTTCTCATTGCATTTCTATAAAAATATTTACATGCTTTTCTGTTCATGCAGTTCAATGCTCATGTGCTATTCATCACCCTTGGTATTGCTGGGCACTAACCAAGGGGAAGGAGTTTCTGACTGTATGAAACTAGAAATCAGAGAAAGGAGTAGATAACCAAATTTATGGAGTAGGCACTGATGTTAGTTCATGAGGGCAAAACCTTTTGATTTTGGTATCCACTCCAGAGGACCACCAACAGTCTTTCTTCCCTTCCAAGCTGCTGGAGATGGGAAAGAGGAAATTACAAGCACCTACCTGAGAAGCATGAAGTCTAAATGCACAAAGTCCTATCTCTCCTTCCTACCTCATGGTTACACCCATGACAACTTTAAGTATGGAAGTGACGACCTGGGTTTTAAGTTGGGCCTTTGCCGCTCAATTTCTACCTGTGCATTTGAAAGTTTTCCAGGTAGAGGATGCTGCTTTTCCATGGAGTAGGCAATGTGAAACACCTGAACCCCTAGCTTCCAGGCCTTCCACCCCTGTAGTGACACACAGGCTTTTTTTTTTAGACTGGGATTTGTCTTTTAAGGTCCAGCTTCATTGTACCTCTGTCACATCTGCAGGGTCAGGCCTCTTTGAACCTGGTGCAACAGGCTGTGCAGAGTAGCCCACAAACACAACAGTGAACAAACTCAATAATCAACAAAGCCCTGTGGGGGCTTTGAAGAGACCCAACTTTTCAGCTGTTTCTTCTTTTGGGTGCTTCACCTTATAATGCTGAGTTTCCTAAGATCTCCCCAACTCCTACGGCATTGGAGCCATTCATAGCTCTTTCCTTTTGGGATGTCATTAGCAATTTTTCACATCAGACTGGATTACACACATTATTTTGCATGTTGTAATGTGAATTCCATTGTGATTAATCCCCACAGGATGGTACATCAGCCAACACTTTTCCTTTCTAGAAAGAGTATCTGCAGTGGTTTTTGTTGCTTTGGTTTTTTTTAAAATAAGAAACTACTAGTGAAGTCCAGAGCCTGAAAATAAATATTTAAATGCATGGGTAGTTATATTTTTCAGTGGGCAATTAATCAGTCAGCCAAGTTAATTATGTGTCTGGGGGTGGCATTTCCCTGACCCCAAGTGATGGCGACCTATTCAGCACATCTTTACACCTAACTGACTGAACATCTCTGAAGTAGGAACATCTGCATAAAATGCTTCAGTGACAAATAAACTCTATCTACATTGCTTTTAATAGAACCAACAATCCCTAGTATGAACCCAGGGCATTTTCTTAGCATCAGGTGGCAGCAGTCAATCAAAGAATCACACTGTGCATTCACCAGGAGGAAAGACAATGAGGTCTGGTCAGGGGGAGTCTAGGTGGGTCTCAGGCTGAAGCATCCACATGAGCCAGATTTAAAAAGAAATCACACTTTGCTGCATGCTTTGTCAATGTAACTTCACTGCCAAGAGAAAAAGTCACAGGCCAAACTTTGGGGCAGTGTAAATCAGCAGGGCTCTGCCAGCCTCAGCGCACTTACGCTGATTTACACCTGGTACACATCAGTCCCCTACTTTCTAACGCAGCCCAACAACCTCCACGGTGCCCCTTCTCAAGCCTTAGCCATGTTAACACGTCCCCTTTGTCTATGAAAACTGGGAGGGAATTAAAGCTCTCATCTGCTCTTGTCTATTTGTGCTGTTTTAACTACTGGCATTTTCCTTGGCTTGAACAACAAACCTGAACTATTTCACTCCTGGGTTTGCATATGCAACTATCATGCTGAACCATTTGGCTTAGCACTGTGGGGGAGTGCTTTGTTAAAAATACTCAGCACAGACTACTTCTATGGGAGCAAAAGTATAGTTCCAATGGCTCAAAAAGTTGCAGTCAAATCAGACCTAACTAACTCTTCTTTCACACAGAAGCACGCGCAGTTGTAGAAAGCTTTATAAATACTTGTTGAATTTCTTTTCAAGGAAAGTGTTACCCAAAAGGAACCGGGGATTGAGAAGGTGAGGGCAGTTCCTCAGCAGGTCTAAGTCAGTGTTGCCTGAGGAAAATCAGTGAAGCAACTCTGATTTTAAGCCAATAGAGAATTAGACTTCTCTTTCTGATGGACCTTAAAAATCATCATTGTGAAGGAGGGCACGCTAAAAGTAGCTATGTGTCATAAACTGGTGGCCAACCAGTGACACTGTTTTTCTCATTATTAGGTATCTTCTATCTTTTATTAGTTAATTCTTCTTTTTTTTTTTTTTTTTTTGAGTTGTGCAGCAAAGACTTTTTCTCCCTTTCCTCCCGTTCCTCTCACCTCCTCCCCTTCCCGAGCCCTCCTCCTCTTCCCAGTTGCTTTACCTTCAAGGATGATTTGTTTTATTAAACTGACTGTCCCCAGCCTCTGCAGTACATAATAAAAGCCTGACATAGCAGCCTGCCTGCCTTCTGTGTCCTGCAGATACTCATCATAAGTGTCAGGACATACCAAGGTTAGCGGTCACTGGAAGTGCGCTCGCTGGCTCAAGCCTTGCCAAACATGCTTGGCAGCTGAATGAATGTCACAGAGAATAGAAGGGGAATTACAAAGGTTAGAAAGAAGACAGTCTCTCCCTCTCTCTCTTTTTTTTTTTTCCTGGAGATATATAAGCTGATTTTTCACACTTCTGAAATAAACATCAGCTCATTCACAGTCCTTTTCCAGCACCTAAATCTCTGCCATTGTCGAGCAAACCTTTAATTTCCACCCAAGCATTATTTCTTCATTAGCAAAATAAGATGCTTAAATTCTCTCTTAATAGAAAAGGGGAAAACTACCAAAACCAAATGACAGAACAAATCACCAGTCTGCTCTAAGATTTATATGTGTATTTCATGTTGTTAATCCTATTAAGGGTGGGCTTCTCTACAGCTAATCTTTTAAACTTTCAAAAATTCTTGCTCAAGTGGTAAATCTAGATGATAGGAAAAGCAATACAGACGTAAAGATCACAGAATTGTGAAAGTCAAGTTAAAACCGATATTCCAGAGAATTGTGTTTTGTTTTTTTACTATAAAAGGGCAATAAAATGCTGACTGTAAGAAGACAATGTCAAGGAGAAAAGGGTATTGGTATTTTGGATACTCTTGACTGCTCGCCTTGGAGAGAGAGTTATTCTTGTCACAAACCCTTTTGTCTGCATCTGCTGACTGCTTGCCTGTAGCCAGCAGCATACTTTAACTGTTTTGTCACCTCCTAACATCACATGCATCAGCTGTTGTGCTTTTGTTACGGGTATTGTAGAGCTAATCCACTGTGGCTGTTCTACTGTGCAGTAAATAAAACAGAAACTGCTTCTCAGACAATTCTGCATGAATATTTCAGATGGCTTTTACAACTCTGATTCACAAAATAAAATACACCCCTCCTCCCCAAACTAGACTCAGATGCCTCAAAGCTAATTGCATGCAATGACCTCAGGCATCAGAAACAACTGTTTTAGTTGGATAAATGAATAACAGGCCTTTCTAAAGTTATTCTTTAAAAATACTAAACATACTTCCTTCCTTGCAATTTTACCTGCACAATAATGTTTTTTCTTCAGAAGACTTCAGATTTTTGGCAGCGGCAATTTTGAAACGTTTTGTCCCAACGAAATGCTTGAAACATCTTTGAAATATTTTCTTGAATAAGTGCAGGAGTCTGGGAAGCTAGTTTATTTTACTCGAGCGTCAAGTATTTTTGACCATAGAAATAATTTTACAAAGTTCCCAAACTTCTCCCTCCAACTTTCCCAGAACAGGGAATAAAATATTTACTCAGAAGTTCATTTTCTGTGGCCGATTGCTAAACTGTCCTAAGGCAAGGTGGCTTTGAGCATGTTCACAGGGGCAATGGTAGCAAAGCCCAGCATGAGGTCTGGAGCAGAAAAGATACCCTAGGAAAGGAGACAAACAGGTGAAGTACTTTACCGAGCATTCATTCACCCTTGTGCACACATGATTCCTCTAAACAAACTCTCCTATCCCTGCTGTTTGTTAAGTAAATATTGATCAAGGAGAGACATATCTCCTGACAGCAGTAGCACAAGCTGGGGGCTTGTACTGCAGACAGAGTGGACTTAAATGGATAAACTCAGATGCTTTAGGAAGGCCACACAGAGATTAGTAGATAAAGAGGCAAGAAGTCAGAGCTGGCTTGCCTTTCCCCTCTGCAGAGAGATGGGACTTGGTTACATGGAACCTCCACGATAGAACGAAAAGTCATCTGCTCCCAGACACAGCAAGAAGCCCACATCTCAGGTGCCCAAACAACTTCTATTTTTCTCTCTTGCCAGCTGACACATTAATATTGCACGCAATAACTGGGGAGTTTAAGGCTCTCTCCTTGAGCACATGGGGGAGGTTACCAAGGGTCAGCTTCTCAGCAGCCTAAATTTTCACCACCCCACTGGTTTCAACAGAGAGTTTACGTTGCCTGTGGATGGTCCACCTCTGGTTGTGCTGGGCTGGGGCACACATTTTCCTCAGGAGCACTTTTTTCCTACCCATACTTCAAGTGAGCAGTTCACTTTGATATCTGTGGGGTAAATACACACCCTAATACATGTAAGGGTGCCCAGTTTAGGCCCATAAGCAAAGAGTGAATATCTACTGGAATGATGTGCACAGAAAGCAGTAGCAAAATTGTCAAGCCATTGGTGGCTGTGATTTCTTGTAAAATTTCCGCAGTATGTAACTGCAACCTCATCTTTGAAAACTACCAGATTTGGATGGACATAAGAGGCAATGCAAGTGCTTCTTGGAGCAGATTTCAAAGCAGTCCTCAGAGATTGGATCAGAAGCCTCTGACCCAGGAGCAAGGCGACCATAAAGCTGTTCACCTTGTCTGGGGGGACAAAGGGAGAGCATCACATGGCAATTTTCAGTCCGGGGTCCCATGTTTAGAAGTACCAAGACCAACGCAATCGTTCTAATATTGTAACAGCGTCAGACAACTGCTTGGCTGTAGCACACAAATCTGAAGATCCTTCAGACAGGGACAGCTGGGCTAAGCTCAAAACCTTTTCTCATACGATGTCTAATCTGTGTTAAACTTCAGCTCCATTTATATGATTCGGCTGGCCGGAGCGTACCTACAGACTTTGCCTGTGGTATTGTGCTGGAGTCTGATAGTGTGTTGTATTACTAATGTTCCAAGAGTAAACACACTTGTAGGAAACAGCTATAGTTCAAGGCTGCGCTTTAAAAAAATAAATGTTTCATCAGTCTTAGCAAAGGAACAAATGGCAGTAACACTCTGTATCATATTTTACACAGCTTCAAAAGAACAATGTCCCGTTGAGTGAAATTCAGTAGCATTCTGTAAACATTAATTTAAGGAAATCAATAGGCTCTGTGAGCTAAAGCCATATTGCAAGATAAACTGGCTGGAGTGCTACTTTGTCAAACAGATTTTAGTTTTCTCGGCCAGATAAAGACGGTTTCAAAATGGGGTAACGTGTTGCAACCAAGGTTTGAAAACTATGTGGCCTTCAAACAGTCTGCTTGTTCCTACTACAAAGCTGGATAAACATACTTTAAAAATGATAAGATTGGGCCAGGATTGATTTTACTTTCAAATTTTATATAAAGTAGAATTCTTGGTGCATGTGAATTTGGATTTTTTTGATCCTAACTATGAGCAGAAATAAACAAGAGCAGCATAGACAGCTCAAGATGTTTTTTCCAGTTTTTCCAATTGCAGGACATTATGGATTTTAAAAGTCTTTATTCATGTTGACCTAGTAGGCAAGTCACCTTGCCAAATAGGGAAAGCCAAAATCTCTTGTGGACTTAGGATCAGAGGTCTTCGGCTGGTGAAGGCTGCTCACGTTGCAGAGCACAAGGTCGTGATGATGGGAGTAAACAGGTTGGAGGGGATGAGAGGGGCAAGGCCAGATCACTCTTCTTGTTGGATGATCTAGACAGTAGCTACACAGAGGAACTCTGTAGGGAGCCCAAGGACAAGGCATAAACAGCACCTATTAGACACGTGCTGGAGAACCTTTCCAGAATGATGAGTCCATTACTGGGGAAGCAGTCTGACCATGGGTAGCTCCAGATCAGACAGCTTTCACGTGTGTGCACAGCGGTCCACACCAGCGACAGCAGAAGACATTCAGGAGAAATACTTCTGCCAAGAAAATCTCATACAAAGCACAAACTACTTTTGCACAGGCACCCCCACCCCCAAAGTCAGGGTAAGGTGAGCTTTGGGGCCAGAGAGCAACCTTCTTGGACAAGATGATTGAGAAACTCCACTTGTGTCATCCACATATAGCCCTGAGCCTCTTCCTCACAGGAGAAAAATTTAAGCCTGTGGGCTTTGGGGGAAAGCTGGCTCCTGAACACACATTCCCATACCCACAGTTCTGCAGGAAACTTATCAAGGACAAGCCCTTTTGCATCCCTCCCTAGCAGTAAGCCATCACACTATCTCTGGAGCCACTTCTCTGTGGGCTTGCAGAGAGGCTAGTGACACTCAGACCAGCCCCTTCCTTGCGTGCACTCCGCCAATCCCGGGACCCCCTTGCTTTAAGAAGGAGCTTCCAGGCAGCTCACCTATCCACCTGGCCCCCTGCAGAGCAGGGATTTGTGCAATCAGGAGCTGCAGGCACAGATCCAGTGCCTTTTCCAGGCTAATGCTGCCCTGAGCAGCACTGCCCCACCGTCGGCTTTCCCGGGCTTGCAAGGGCAGCGTCTGCAACACCTCACCGGTGTCCTGGCTCCCGCCACGTTTATCCAGACCTTCCCCTCCCCTCACGCACATTCCCTGTTCCCCGAGTGCAGCGAGCTGCTGTGTGGGACCATCTTAACACTGCGAGTTGGTGTGGCAGCATATCAAGCAGGAGGCTTTGGCTTCTACACAGGAATTGGAGGCAGGTTTTGGAGTAAGTTGCTACACTTTTTGGCGCGAAAGCCACGGCAGCATATGGCCCAATGTTCTCAGTTTAAGTCTGACACTTAACATTATTTAACAGTTTCTGTGTTAGGTGCTTTATAAGGTAAAGGAAATTAACAATTTTCAGCTAATTAGATCACTCAATTGGCTGAACATCCTGGACACCTCTTTGAAAAAAAAACAGGTTGGCTCAGGCAATGGAAAGGCTAATGCCTCTTCCATTATCACTTATGAGGAGAGGGAAATAGTTGGAAAGGATGCTTTTATTTTAAAAACACAAATGAAAAATACCTCAACTATTGGATGCTCTAGTAAACACACTCTTCTCCCAACCAGCACATTTCTAGAATGCAGGGTGTCATTTTGCCCACCTCTACATGTGTCCCAATCCCCCTGGCTACAGCAGCAGCTCTCTGGTGCCACCACAGTCTTCATTTTTTGCCTTCAAGTTTCGTCTCACAACTCCTGCTGTACAAATCTCTTAAGAAATAGATTTTTTTGGAAAGCAAAAAAGAATGGACAAGAAACTGGGTGGCCGTTCAGGAAAGTCTGTTCTCCCACTGTGCCCCACAAAGGGAAGGCCACTCTTTTGGGACAGCACTAATGTTGGGAAAGGAAAAGCACTAGTCCAAGTCCAGCTCAAAAGAGAAAAATTAGGCAAACAACAGAGGCTGCTTATTGCATTTACTGTCGCAAAGTAGTTTTTTTACTCTTTGTAAAAAGCTGGAAGATGATTAAAGGATGTATTTTAAAAGTGCTTGTTTAAAATAAAGCTGAGATCCCTTATCCCATGAGGAGAGTTTGGGGCACTAGTAATCTGCTGCTGGCTTCCTGTTATCTCCTCCTCCAAGCTCACAAAGAGGAGAGAGAATGGGCATGGCTCTTACAAGGGAAAAACCTGACAGTGGGGCTGCTGAGATGCCTGATAATATCGGGGAAGTGAAAGTGGTAGTGCAGTGAAAATGGATACTGCATGATACATTAGATTTAATCACTTGCATTTCAATTAAGCTTTTCCACAAATAAAGACTGGGAAGTACTCTGCAGGCTCCCCGCGCGGCTGGAGCACCAAGCGCCGCTGGTGGCTGAGCACGAACAGCGCTGCCGCAGCTCGCTCGGGCTCGCACCCCTGCTGCCTCCCGGGGTCCTCCCTGGTGGCACCCATCTTCCCACCGCCCCGTCCTGCCCCACGCACAGCACTGCACCCTGTGGGATCCCTGTTCCGGAACCGCTGTGCCCACGGAGCAGGAGATGAGCCATTCCATCACGGAAACAGAGCTACTCTGGCATGCAAACAGCACGGATTTAACGTGCTAGTTTCCAAACACAAAACTTGGTAAGATTCAGGAGCAGAATGGGCTAAAACGAAATTAAAAGGACTTCCCATTTTTAATTTGTTTAGACTTTTCGCACCTTGAAATTTAGTTCTTCCTTTCCCCGTCCTCAAAAATCATCAACAGCATTTTCCTGGGAAGATTGTTAAATTTCCTATTCTGCCTTACTGATGAATTAGAACTACATGAGATGTAGAGGCTTCTAATGGAAACTCTGATTGCCCTTAACTTGCTGCATTGCCTATGGCACTGCCACAGAATGGAAAAATCACTAGGGCTCCTACAGCTTTTGCTAGCTGGGCATTTAGTGTGTGTTGGGAAATGCAAGCAAGAGTCACAGGAGGGGCTACAGTCACACCCCAGAAGCTGCCTCATACAAAAACTGAAGGAGAAATAAAACTCTCACACACAAGAATAGTCTAACTTTAACTCAGTCCATTGTGGTGAAATACAATCTGCTACAAGAGGCTGCCTACAATGCCAAGCAGCATATTATGTACCCTGCTGCCAAATTCTGGCAGGTACCACATACAGGCACCCACAAAAAACCTGTCCAGAAAAATGACTACAGGGATGACCACCCAATTCTGGCTCAGCAGAGAGGTTATTGCATATTCTCCTGGACACATCAGCCAGATGGGAATGTGATGTGTTACTCAGAAGGGCCAGGAGGCGCAGCCTAGACTGTGATGAGCAGGTTATGTCTCAAACCAGCAGCAAGTTCTCTGCTTTCATACTGTACTTCCATGTGTGAAAGAGCTAGGCACGCAGAAACTGCTGGGTAGACCATGGACACAGAGGTAAACTGGCTCACAGAGCTTGTACTTTGCAAGCACTTTTTTATGTTCAGTACAATTTGGGTCCATAGATGAACCCCTAACACTATAGTAGAAGTGATAATTAAAATGAATATGCATATTTTATATATATATATTAAAATGAATACATTACATATATATATATATATAAAAAAAAGAGTTGCAACAGTACAGTAACATTCGTAATTGGTGTTGCTTGCTCTTGCTCAGTTTTCCCATCTCTCGGCACTGCAGTCACCTTTGTCTTCTGTGTCTGGCCATGAAAAGCTCCAACTGTGCCCTCTCCCTCCTCGGTTTGCATGGGCTGGGGTGGGGGGAGTGAGGAGGGAGGTAGGGGAGAAGGATGGGAAGCAGGTGGTGTTTAATCAGTCTGGCAGGGAAACAGGCTGTCACCAGGGTCCTTTTGGGGGTGTCATGAAGGTGGCAAGCATGCCCTCTGGCACAGGGTACCTCCTTTCCTCTTTCCAATGGCAGAGGGTAGGGCAG
The DNA here is from genome assembly GCA_013398055.1 of Ifrita kowaldi. Taxonomy (NCBI): domain Eukaryota; kingdom Metazoa; phylum Chordata; class Aves; order Passeriformes; family Cinclosomatidae; genus Ifrita; species Ifrita kowaldi. Next base: position 1,365,332 of record VZRS01004831.1, read on the forward strand.
GGGAAGGAAATTGTGCGTGGTTATGTGTGAGGGGTGTTGTAAATAAAGCTGTTTCCACCAGCTCAGGCTCCCACTGAACAATTCTGACAAATCTCCTCCCAGTGCAACCATGCTTTTATGAGCATCCAGAGCCCATCATGATGGGAAAAACTGCTCCATCTATCCCATCCTGAGCCATGCAGCTGGCCAAACTGGCCTACAAACACCCTGGTTCAAGCTCCATTGCAGGACCTGCTAGGGACCGGTGAGGCTCGCAAGCCTGTGAGGTCAGAAGACAAAGTCTTACATCCTAATGGACTGAGCTCCCTCTCATTTGACTCCCCTTTATCCCTTGTGGAAGGAAATGGTGCGACTCCAGACAGCAGTGGATTAGATAACCTCGAGGCTGGGCCCCATCTGATGGAGCCAGCCCTCTCTGCAATTGTAAGAGATAAGCTGCTCCAGCTCCTGCTCCCCCCGCCCTGTCGAACACTGATATTTGGCACTTAAAGACCTTTTATTTGCAAAATTTATTTCCCTCCTCTCCTCTAAAAATTTTCTGAAGTTGCAGACTACTGCTTTAAAGGCATTTATATGTCTATGCCACAGTTCTATCCTAAGTCCCAATCGCAGCAGTCTGTCTGCTTAGCAACAGAGATCGTGCCACCCTGGTTTGCTGCTCTCTACAAAGCCTCTCCACTAACTACAAAAACAAGTTCAAGGCCACCTCTTTGAGCACTCTGGACCACCACCTGGACAGGGCTTCTTCTGACAGCACATTTCCCATTTCCACCAGAGCCTTGAAACAGCCCCCCTGCAGAGGGCACACAAAACGAGTCAGAGCCCGCCCGGGCACCTTCCCCCTCTGCAGATAAGAAAGCTGAACCTTGTCCCTTCCAGATCTAAAGGGAGAAATCATCTCCAAAACATTGATTGCCTTCGGCCAGCCGTTCTGGCTGTCCTTCTATCTCTCACCCACCCACACTTACCTATCAGGAAGACTCTCTCTCTGCACACAAAATTCAGCTATACTCTAGTGCTGCAGGTGATGGGCTGTGTGTAAGTAAAGAAAGTGATCCAGTACTCTGCAGACTCCCTCCTGCTTGGACTGAATGGTATTTCTTCACTTTTTGTGCTTATAGTGTTACAACTGCTACAAACTGCGTCTCCTTCTGCTCCCAGGTTCGCTTTGTCTCACACAGGCGAAGAACATAGAGTCCTCATGGATCCTTGCAGTATCCTTCTGCCACTTCCTCACAACCTCAATATTTGTCCTCACAGATTTAAGTATGTTTGAAAACAGCGTCCCCTTTGCGTTCCCCACCAATGCTGGCAGGTCTGTCTGCAAGCAGACCTGCGCTGCCACTGCTCTCTCAGGCCAGGGATATCTGCTCTGAGAAAGGGCAGGACCCCAGCAAGCTGGCCCAGAAACCAGCACGGGTCACAGCGCTGCTAAACCTCTCCCACAGTTTCCAAAGGATTTTGACAGTTTGCTAATTGACATTATGAGAGCCTCACTCTCGTCCGTTTTAAAACACATTGAATATATCAAGCAAACAGTGTTCTGCGTGAAGGTGACCTATTCAAAGTCCTATAGGATGGGCAATCCTATCTGTAAGACTTCTGTTAAAGTCACTCACACAGCCCTGACCCTGCACTGTGAGACGGGATCGGCTGGGACCTCCTCTTTTGGCAAACGTGCCTCACAAAAATAAAAACAACACCCCCCTCCACCCCACATCCAGGAACGTGATGGCTCTGTGACTCCAAATCCAGTGCTGCATTTAATGTCTAGTTTTAAAAAATTAAATGAAACTTTTTTCCAATTAACATTTAAAATGTATTCACACACTTGACTGTATAGTAACACAACAAAAGACAGCTCTTCAGCTGGCATATATTAATTAGCTGCAATGATTGCTGGAGCTGATTTACACCAGACACTGAGAATCCAGCCCAGAGTTTAGTTCAGTGTCATGAAGAAAAAGCATGGGGTGGGAGGGAAATGGAGGGAAAAATCTTACAAAGCTAGTAAGCTAACCCACTATTTCACATCTCTCTGGTATGACATTTATATAGAACAGCTTAGATAAAGTCTAGAAGATCAAACATTTTCCTCAATTTTTGCAGTACAAAATGTTCTATGACCTTCTAATGTGGCACATTAAAACAGGATACAAGAAATTTCAGCTGATCAGGTCTCATGAACACCCTCTGCCTTCACTAGACAGTGCTGCTCCTCCAGAAGTTCTGAGTGAGAAATTTAGCTATGTTGTCTAAAAGAAATTAAGAAAGTCTGGAAAAAACATGTGCAACTTTCATGTTACCCATTACCACAACTAGGATTTATAAAATGGTAAGAGTAATCATCGATTTATTTTCCTTTTTTTTCCCTTTTTTTTCCTTTCTTCTATTTTTTTTTCCTTTTTTTTTTTTCAAACACCAAGTTTTAAAATTGCCTAATGAATTCCTGCTAGGTACAGAATGAAAGAAAAAGCATCTCAGCTGCTAAGGGATAAGATTCTAAGTGGGTGAGGGATGATATGGGTTAAAATTCACCTTGCTTCTCACTCCTCATCCACGATGGGATTTTGGAGAACGACGGACATCTGGAAATCGGTTTTACACAGAAAAATAGAAAACAGGGAAGAACTAGGAAGATGAATAAAGGCTCATCACAGACACAAAAGACCAGAGGAAAAAGAAGCTTGGATTTGGGTATTCTTGTCTGGCAAGGAGGCAGGCAGTAAGGCTAATGAAGCATTTGCGATATGGGACGTATGCCAGCGTAACAAAGAAGATGTGCATCAGCTCTGCAGATGTGCCAAAGCCCCCAGAGCAAAATAATGACATAATCACCATCAGTGTCACAGACCAGACTGTACACAAGGTGACATGGGAGAGAATAAATAAGGGTCTTTAGAGGCCTGTAGTACACACACGGGAAGGAATAGCCATTCCTCACAACTGCCACAAGAGAGTGACGAGATGTTGGGTATAATGTGTGCAGCTAGCAAAAGAAATCTTGAATTGTGCAAGGCTAACACACTATAAATCGGTGCTTTTCTCAATCTCCAGTTGACGTTTCAATTCCCACTACCCCTTGTTGAATGCAGAATGAAATGGCACTAGGAGTCAGAAGAGTTTGCCAAGTTTTGTTTTGTTTTGTTTGTCGGTTTCTTTTCTTTTTCCTTTTTTTTTGGGGGGGTGGGGGGGAGATGAAGGGGAATTTTTTTTGTTTTGTTTGAGAAGAGGAGGAGGCAATTAAGAAGAGTATGGGTAAATAATTGTAAAAGAAACAAAACCAAAAAACCAAAAACCCCAAAACAAAACACAGCACATCATCACTACATGCACACACGCACACAGGAACAGAAACCCAACACCACTCAGCTGGAACAATCCTAGGATTCCCTCAAAGCAAAGCTAGAAACAAATGAGAGTGGGGTTTGATTTGTGGGGTTTTTTTTGCAGGGAGGCTAGTGGGGATTTTACCTTCTGGTATACAACTGTCTCTGAACTAAACCAGAAAAAAATCCACTAAAATATTTTTCCACGCTAAAAGACAAGATTACTATTTTATTGATCAGTAATAAAACACCGCTTAGGGTAATTTAGTACTTAACATGTTATTTGCAGTGGGGAGTAATCTGAAAAGCTCTGAGTAGCCTTAAATCATTTCACAACAGCTCTTCCTGCATAAAAGCAAGTGTTTGCCTCCGTACAGCTGTGTGATTTTGTGGTATATATATTTTTTTTTTTACAAAACTTTTGTCAATTTTTAAAGGGAACATCTGTTTGATAAAGTAGAACAATGCTGCTAGTAATCCACAGGCCTAAGTGGGCAAACTGTGAAAGAGCAGGAGATAGGCTGAAGGTGCCAACAGGACTCTCGCAGAAGGAACATTCAAGTACGTAATTGTTTGCAGGATCTGGACCTACAAGAGGAGCTCAGAAGAACAAAGCACTTGGCTTCACCAATGTCCCTTTTCATTGCTTCTAATGAAAGATTCATAAGAATAACTTTAATTTTTTATGATCTTTTTTTGCATTACTGTATTAGCTGCATCTACTTCGTATGCAATTTCTTCTTAAATACAGAAAACCTGTTTCAAAATGCCAGACATAATAACTTAATCAGTACAATAATTGATCTTGATTGTTGTCCTTCTTAACAGTCAGGAAGTGAGATGGAGCCCAGAAAATGTTTTATATGATTATTTCTTCCCATTGCAAAGTGATGTATTTGTGAAGAATGCAGGTGAAGGTCCATAGCGGAGTTCTTTTTTTTTTTTCTTTTTTTTTCTTTTTTTTTTTGGGAGCAAGAAAAAAAAAATTATTAAAACCTCCCTAATTTGCTAGTTAAACTGTTCAGTGGAAGAATGATTGTATTTGTCCTTTTTGGCTTCGCCCAATTAATTGGAGCAGTAACACAGTGATTGTTAATAAACAGCTCTAATTTGACTGTACTTCTTGCCTATCTACTAACCCCACCATATCTTTGTTTAGCATATCATCAGGGAAAACAAGGAAGCATGTATATAATTTTGTTCCGTTGTATATGAAGTTTAATAATTATGCCACAGTGGATTCTAAATTAATCACAGAAGGCACAACAATATTAATAATCTGCTTAGCAAACTCCAGTGTCTTTGCACTTTGATGTTAGGAGCAGAGACAGTACGAACTGTGGCAGTTTTTTAAATTAGGCGAGTGTTTGTTTCTTTTTCAGCTTATATCAATGTTTTCTTTTATGCTTTTTCTAGTGTGCACCTTGTTTCCCTCTAAGAAAAAAAAACAACAAACCACAAACCAAAACCACAGAACAACTCAACAAACAAGCCTGTGCTTATTTGGGTGCATTTGGATCAAAGCTGACAGATCGAATTTTTCATTTATTTAACGAAGTTTCATTGCAGCCATTCTTCATAATTACAGCAGTGTTTTAATTTTTTTCCTTCCCTTGAATAGGAGAGAAGGGGTTCTGAGAAAGTTTTTAATTAGCTAAATAGGTCTGTGTAATCTAGATGAAATAAACACGCCCGTTTGAAAGGGTTGTTAGAACTTTTCCAGCCATTTAATCCATAGATGGCTGAACACAATGATACCTTCCACAGAAAGCTACAGCCACCACCAGCAGCTGTTAGAAGAGAGCTTGCTCCCTGCTCCTATTGATAACCCTTTGTGGAATGAAGAAAAAGAGCTGAGGGAAGGAGAACTGAATGTCAGACAATAGACATCGCTACACACACTGTCTCTGAACTTTCCTCATCTCTGAAGGACAATTAATTATGAAGGCCTTTGGGGTAGGTCGAAGCAAGGGAAAACCTACTGCTGGCCCAGCACTCCAGCCGCTATCTCTGTGTTTGTTAAATGGTTGTGCCTGTTGGGGAACCAGAGTAGCAGCCACCAAAATAGCCAATAGATCATTTAGGAAAAAAGAGCAAAAGATTTTTTTATGTGTGTCTGTCCTTGTATAATTCTATTCTCACTGTGAAATCATCCATACACAAAACACAAGGACAATTTTTTTTTTTTTTAGAAGAACCACAGGGTAGGTTACAGTCAGAAACGGCCTCTCAGTGGTGTGTTAAAAAGGATGGTCTTTTCACCAAATCATTTCACAGAGGCAAAACAGACAAACACAAAGAGTTGAGACTTTTTCTCCTACATTAAATAGAGTAACTGATAAGGTCAGACATATGATACCTAAAGACATGAATCTGTGAACTCTTGAAGTCAAAGGACTTCTCTGTGCAAAGGAACAATCTTTCAAAGGAAATAGATCATAGAACTCCACTGAATCCCCTTTAAACTTTATGAAGCAGGAGGAGAAAAAGCTCTAAGTAGGGAAGCTTGACAGAAGAGCCTTGAACTATTTTCTGAAGGAAAGATGAGACCCTCCCTAGGCTGCCACAAAACATCTTTTTTTTTCTAAAGGCTCTTCTGAACTTTGATATGTGCCAAGACACCGCTATTGAAAGCTGTATAATTATGTGCTATAGCCACTGTAGAAAATGCTTTGTTCACCACAACAAAGAACAATAAGCAAAGTAAAGTGACATTACACTGTATCTTTTTCTTTAAGAATGTTGAGAAAGGTCACGGTACGTTATAACTAATAAAGGTGTTGAGTAAGGAAGTTTAAAGTTGGGCTTGCTGTGCTTAAATGCAACCCAATGACAAAAAGGCAGAGGGAACTAAAATTGTAATGACATTAAAAAATAGATCATATATCAACGTGCCAACTTCATTATACAAACACCTTGATTCCAAAGGACACAAACAGCAGAGCCGGGTGTAGTGCTGCAATTGTATTCCTCTCGTGACTCTCTCCCTAATAGCTTCCAACTACGGTCTGCAGTTCAACTAACTGCAAAAACTGATTAATAAGCATTAATTGATACATGCAACGCACGGACCTTCTATTGCAAGCCATGGATTTTGTTACTTGATTAAAAACCAGGTTCATGTCCTGTGCAGTTTCAAGGAAAGCTCTGCTGTTTCACAAGAGAGGTTCTTCAAAATTAGAGGGAGGAAAAAAAGAAAAAGAAAGAAAAGGAAAAAGGCCAGAGGGCATCAATTAGGTTTCCTGAAACCAAGATTTTTAAGTGAAAAAGAAATACCATCTGGACACCCATGTTTCAGTTTTTCTTCAGAGGACACAGGACAGTTACATTTGTTATTCTCAAACTGCCAGAGCAGCTTTACTCCCCTTGCTGCAGATCAGCAGACAGCAGCCTTCCGACTCTGTCTTTAAGAACGCCGAGAACGATGTTGAAACACTACAACAATAAAGCCCTTGAAGGAGGAAGTATACAGCTGAGGGAGAAATGTGAGGAGTGGAATACTGAAACAAACAACTGTCCTGTTGGGCTGTGCTCACTGCTGGTACCACCAGAAGCGCAGAGACTGCCACAGAAGGGCAGTTTGCATGGAAAGAGCAACCTTTGGGATGAAAGTTAGCAAGTTACAGACTTGATTTTCACTTCTCTTGAGGCCACTTCGCACTGCTCCAGAGTATTAGGGTAGTTATAAACTCTACTTTACAGTGCCTATGTGCTGCAAAACCACTCAAAGTGGCCTTAGTTTAAATGAGAATCAGGTTCGAGGACTTTAATTCTCCTTTTGATGAACACCAATTCAGTTCAAGATGAATTCTGCAGATGAAACTGGGGAAGAATACAGGTTCCTAAAATAAGCATACGAGTGGCCAGCATTTTTTATAATTTAGGATGTCTTAATTTTTGGATGCAGTGCTGGGCACACTTCATTTTAAGGGCATGGACTGTTGAGGACCTCCTGACAAAGTGACTCTTATTGAGCATCCCAAAATGAAATTGACCTAAAATCATGATCACTTCTGAAAATGTTGGCAGCCTGCATTCCTCTCAAGGGCTTGTAGGCCGCTTACGTGACTGGGTTATTACTTAGATTTTATAGGTGGTGTTATTTGACTTGTTTTACATCATCCCATTGATTTTTATGGGACTAACTCAGAGTGCCTTAAGTTAAACATTCTGCTAAGACCTGAGTACAACTGGTCTTAATTAGGTTTTTCCCACCAGCATGGTGTTCCCCTGCCAAAAGAAGGGAAAACTCCTTAAAAATGGTTTTCTCCCCCTTGGAAACGACGTGTGCCGTAACTAGCGCTGTGAAACGAGGCTATCCTTGCGTCAAGCCCCGCTGTACCAAAACTGCAGACAGTGTGTTTGTGCAAATAACGCAGCTGGGCAGGCGCCTCACTATTGTGATCCATCTCAATAACTACATCTGCAAAATCGGGCAAGTTCCCGTGAAGCAGCGGGCGGGCCGGGCTCGGGGAGATGGTGCGTGCAGGGGTCGCTTTGGTTTGCCCACCCCACAGAGGAGCGGGGCAAGCAGGAGGAGCAGGCATGGGGGCACAGAGTGGAACTGCCACCACAGAGAGACCCTGACGCTTCAGAACTAAGGCTGAGTTGTTAAATGCCCACCAGGAAAATGAACGGGCACTGTTCGGAGAAGCGTTAATACGTGGGGAATGATGGTAACTGCTAAAAAATGCCAGGGAACAAGGATGATTGAGAAGGAGTGGGAGAGAAAGCAAGGCTAAAATTCAGGTATTGTCCTCAGGCCAGTTTCTTTTGGTTGTTTTAAGTACATAAATCAGAAAAGCAACCCACTTGTTTATGTTTTTTAACTCACATTAAACTAAACTTTATTTCAACTCATGTTTTTTAACCTTATTTCTATTTTAACTCAAAGCATGGTATCCCCCCTGGTTTTTAATCATCCTGCCAGAGCCACAACTGTGAGCTCTGATGACCTGTGTTGGGGCAGATTCTGAAAGAGAGTTATGAAATTATTTAGGTTTTATTTTCCTTTCTTTTTCTTTTAATGCATAACAACAATATCTGACTTTAATTATTGCAGCTGGCATTCAAAAGCCCATGGCAACACCGCAGATGAGATAGATATCAAGTGGCACAGCAAGCTGTCCTCTCTTTCTGACCAACTCGAGCTGGGACACCCACATTTGTGGCTTTCATTCACCAGGACAACCCACCTTCTTCCTCCCTGGAAGAATGGCCCCAGAATAGAGAAGCATCTTCACCTTCCACAAAAAATATCCCAAACTGTTTTTTCCTTTTTTTTCACTTTCAAAACTCAGTCCCTAATTGCTCTGTTCAGCTCAGCACGTTTCTCCAGCTAACCCTACTGCAAGAGAGAAAAATGTGGAACTGGCTACACACGTGTACACACAAAACACAGGCAAAGTTGCGCCGCACTTCGGGAGGAGGCCTTGGATCTGTCTCTGGCTCGCAGCCACAAGGGTACAATGGCAAAGTTAAAAACGATAGGACATGTGGTTTGTTAAACATCTTATTTGACTTTGCTACAAGCTGTCAGTGGCAATGCCCAGGGAANAATGCATAACAACAATATCTGACTTTAATTATTGCAGCTGGCATTCAAAAGCCCATGGCAACACCGCAGATGAGATAGATATCAAGTGGCACAGCAAGCTGTCCTCTCTTTCTGACCAACTCGAGCTGGGACACCCACATTTGTGGCTTTCATTCACCAGGACAACCCACCTTCTTCCTCCCTGGAAGAATGGCCCCAGAATAGAGAAGCATCTTCACCTTCCACAAAAAATATCCCAAACTGTTTTTTCCTTTTTTTTCACTTTCAAAACTCAGTCCCTAATTGCTCTGTTCAGCTCAGCACGTTTCTCCAGCTAACCCTACTGCAAGAGAGAAAAATGTGGAACTGGCTACACACGTGTACACACAAAACACAGGCAAAGTTGCGCCGCACTTCGGGAGGAGGCCTTGGATCTGTCTCTGGCTCGCAGCCACAAGGGTACAATGGCAAAGTTAAAAACGATAGGACATGTGGTTTGTTAAACATCTTATTTGACTTTGCTACAAGCTGTCAGTGGCAATGCCCAGGGAAAGGAACACAGTATCACAAATTCTTAAACAAATCAACGGCACAGCCTGGTATGCACCAAACACACATTCTAACTTGAGAATTTTTTTCCTAATAGTCAGTTTAGGCCTATATGCACAAAGTATATGCATGAATGTGACCCAAGAATAGATAAACGGGAGGGTTTAGGAATGGTAGTGTAGGTGATTTAAGAGAAATAGCATATCAGACTAATCAGAAGATCAGCAAAGCATCACTGAAGTATGAGAGGAAGGAACTTTGATGAAGCTAAATATGGCAAATGCTCAGTTTGCTAAATCCTTTTGGATCCAATTTCAACATTACAGTACTTGTCATTTTTGCTTTCCAGCTTGTGGGGGAGGGGATGGGCATTTATCAGGAAAAGTTACATTGTCTACATTAAACCCTGCACTACACAGCTTAATGTTCTCATAACTGCTGGATCCTCAGCAAAACCAAGACCTGAACTCTAGGAAATTCTCATTGCACTACATAACACAAGGAAGACTAAATGAATGAATTTGCAATCACCATTTATAATATCTCTTTCCCTCCACGACTGAGGAAAACAAACCAAGGGGCTCCTTTCCAACCAACTGCGGGACCCTTGGCGGAGGAGACTGCAATCACTAGCAGTACTGAACATATGAGATTTATGTTTTCTTATATACCTGAAAACACATATACACTCCCCATAATTTCTCACTGGACTAATCCATTTACATTAACACTGGCACTAACACTTTGAAAATAAGTGTCTGAAATCATCAAGAGAACTTTTGAGCGAAAGGAACATTTCAACCTATGTTCTACGAACAGAAAAAAAGTTAGTAAGAAAACAACTCAAGGGAATTTAAGCACAAGGAAAATGTTGGTCACACTTATCTCCTGGTGTGTTTCCTTTTCTGTTCCTGTATTTAGTGATTGTGGCTTGGCATCAGGGCAGACCTACATCCCAGGGGTGGGAGTCTCCTGTCTTGTGCCTGCTTGAGTTCCTAGCAGGGCCAGAGCCCTTGGGAGTGCCTGAGGGGTCATGGCACACCAAAAACCGTATAGATGTTGCCATCAACCACAATGAATGGCAAAACCCTTGAGGAACATCCTCTTCTCCCCCTTCCTTCATCTGCCCCTTGCATGCAACCATCCTCCCAGAAAACTCTGCCAGCCCAGAAGAGGAGGAAACAGCCAAGAAAGACAACAAAGTTTTTGCTTAGACTTTTTGCATCATCTGAACTTCTGTTCATGCAGGCTATGAAAACAAGCCCTGCTAAAAATCCATCAGAAGGATTTTAGGCAGGAAACCACCCTCCTTATGTTGACAAATGTCACTTCTGCTACAGGAGGGGGATCATTGTGCAACTCGACCCTGAGCGAAAGGTGCAGACAAAAAAAAATAATTAATAATTACTACCACCATTGCTTTCCCACTCCAGCAAGAGATGGGATTACTCGAGCCTCCCCCACACGCATACCCTGTTCAAATGCTTCATTACATCTGACTACCTGAACAATGCAAACTGCCATCCTCAGCAGGGAGAAACACTCTCCCGTGGTATCGCCGAGGGTCAGCATGTTAATGATAACAATAGTCTGCTGAGCTACCAGGCTGGCCTGTAAACAGGAATCTTAATCAAAGCCACGAACCTGTTACAGCAGAAAACAGAGCATTTACTTCGAGTACTCATTTTATCCTGCAGTTGGACA
>VZRS01004831.1:1381449-1388949 GCA_013398055.1 Ifrita kowaldi
AACCCAAAAGTGATTAAAAGAAGGATTTCCGTAATTTGTTTGGGAGGGGGGCATGACGGGACATGGGAGGGGGGGAACGATATATAACAAACTAATTTAAGCTAATGTAATGTTTATAAAGTTACTTAGATAATGACACCATGCATACCATTATAATCATTAAAACACAATCTATGTGTTTTTTTTAAAAAAACTTAGATGATTAACACAAAATCAACTTGATGTGAAGGAACAATTACTTTTAGAAAAAAAATCAGGAGGTCCTAATATTCTGTAGAATGAGGGAGGATGCAGCTGTATGTCGACAGCTTTCATATCCTCATTTGAATAATGTGGCCTGAATCTGTCACTTTATTCATCCTCCTTATGCTCAGTGTACTCTGCATCAACAACAAATTAAGTTGTAAATAAGAGACAATCATCACTTTTGTTTTTAAGCAGCTTCTGCATGGAGAATTTCAATGTACTGTTTCTTTTTGACAGAAAGAAAGGGATTCTACACTCTGCTTATGTAAGCACAAATATGAGGAAACCAACCGAAATGAAACAATGAGGGAGCACTTGAGAACTGCTCCAAAATGTTCTTGGAAGTACATTTCTACCACCACAAAAATCTCCGTTTTTAATAGGATATATAATGAAGATCCTTTAATTTACTGTAATGATTATCCTTACTTTGCTTTAAAATTTCAATTTTTTTTTTTTTTTTAATTTAGAAACATTCCCTTTCCTCATCCAGGCACAAGCAGGGTACACCTCGTCAACAAGAACAAGTGAATAAGTTCAGGATGCAACCTTTATGTATCCAGAAATATTATTAATCTCTAACATGATAACACCATACCATTTTGTGAGCAAATACAGCATGCAGTCAGGAGAAAGGGGAGGGGGGAAAGAGATTTTCTTACCTTTACATCTGAGAAGTAGGTTTTCAGCATATTGGAACTTGGGTACCGGGTGTAAAAGAACATGAGCTTGGCCTTTTTCAAGTGATTCGGTGACAAGCCTTCCTGCATGTAGGATTGAATTAGTAAAGGAAAATTCTTTTCTTGAGAAAGCTGTTTCTGAACGTCCAGAGCTAGCAAAGTGCTCTGTTAAATACTCTACGGTTCCCCAGACTACAGGAGAAAATATTAACATTTAAACTGCTGCGCGGTAATTTTCTGTAAAATAGGCAAACATGGGATGAGAGGCCATATAACTTAAGCCCTGTGTTTCCTATCGGTTTAGGTGCTGGCTCTTGGATCTTGCAAGTTTACGGACTGTGTACCATATGTACGTTCACTTGTTGCTACGGAAACAAATGCAGGAAGCATGTGCCGCTGAAAACTTATCGGGAGCTTTTTTCTCCCTCTCCTTTGCAATGCCAGCTAAAGTTTCTTTTCCTCTCGGTGTTGTGCTGCTTGCACACAACAAAACCAGTGCATGTAAGACAATCAGAGGCGCTTTATGATTTTGAGCAGTTTTACACAGGCAGCACATTTCACCTGTTTCATTCGTGTCGATACATTTTAACATCTTGGGTAGCTCTCTCTAATCCTGCTGTTGCTTTGCTCCAGTGGCTGCCCTGCAAATCCAAGTGAAATCTGTAGCAGGCAGAGCCCCTTGGCCACTGTATCCCCCCGCCACAAACTTATCACCTCCTGATTTACACAGTTAACTCCTTGGAGAATGGAGCTGTATTTGGGGATAACCAATCAATACATGTGGGCTAGCAGATCAATAAATGGCCACTTACCCTATAAGGCAGCCTATTTATCCTGGAAACATCATTACCTTTTAGATCTGTAAACAGAAGCAACTAAAAGAGTTCCCAAGGGAATGTGAAGCTAACCATAACAATCTCAGCTTGCTGATTTTTCTCCCAGCTTCTTGGCTCCCTTTTGTGAACTGTGTGCTAGGACAGCTCTGGTCACATCTGTGCCGCAGGCTGGCCCTGCCATTTCCTCAGCAAATTAATGGCTTTATAATTTATCAGAAATGAAGATGCACGTGGAGAAAATCAATGTGGCCCCCACAAGGTCAATTAAGGGTTCTTCCCAGAAGCTTCTCTAAGGACTGTTTCTCCTAAACACAATTGTTGAAAATTTCGCTCGGTTCACACCTTACGGTGGGGGGAAGGTCAACCAAGTTGACAGATGTGCTGCAGCCAAGGTGCCTCTTCTGCCTTACAGCCGGGTGCACGACAGCACAGAACATCCCACTCCGGGCCTCGAGACAGGAAACCCAGACTAATTTTTATCAGCAGTCTACTGATGATTAGCTAGGCTTTTTCAGCAAAATTCCTTTTTCTCTAATTCCTGAAATCTGCTGAAACCCTCTCCCTTCATTTCAGTTACAAGGTTCATTTTTAGATTAGAAAAATGTAGCATTTAAAAAAAAAAGGCATTGACACTATTAGTTTAAAAACCTCTTATTATCTCGAAGTACACGGAAAACGGCTCAGCTGAACTTGCATTTTGTTTTAGATGCTTAATGATTACAAAGAAGATAATTTATGACTGACATACTTCTTGTGCCAAGAGAAGAGTTGAAAGAACCTCCAGTTACCTCCATTAGACTGATAGAGAAGTCTAAAAGAGCATTACACTCTGCAGTGCCATCTGTCAAAATACGTAAGTGAAATAATAGTAGCAAGCTGTCACCTATTGCTTAGTGATAAGAGTTTTAGACAAATCAAAACTTCTATGCCAGAAACCCATTTTGTTATGTGATCCTTTCAGGAAAGTGGGGGTCCAAAGGGGAACTCCAGTAGGAGAGGAAGAAAGTAATCCTGAGTCTCCTTAATTTGCAATTCCTCTGATGCCGACAACATGTTAACATCGGGTTTGGTGTATATTCTCTTTCAATGCAAGCTCAAGGATGGACTTAAAATTCAAAAAAAACCTCTCATATTTGCTGGATTTAAGCATATTAGACAGTTGTCTAAGCATTTGGATTCCTTCTGCATTTAGGATTTTTAAATATTTTCTGCTCTAATGCCAGAGGATATTGATATTGAATGAAACATGTATTAAAAGATGCTCTGAGACTCAAATTCCCAGAAATCCATTTTTTATTAAAATTATACTTGTTCTTAAGCACTTGGCAGCCTTAAAGCAATATCAAATATGCAACAAATCTGTATATCTTGATCCTAAGGTTAACGCTTTACTGTGATAAAAGATATGATCTGTAATAATCTAGCAAAAAATAGTTAATGACAGACTTAGGAGCTAAGAATTAGATAACCCATTGCTATTTCAGAAAAAAAAACTGAACTGACCAATTGCTTAATTTCCTTTTTAAGTGCTTGGGCTGAAAAGCAACTGTTCTTCCAAGAAAGCACTAGCTGTTTCCAGGATACTTACACACGCACAATGACTCATGATGAAATAGATTCAGTAAACATACAGCTGTACCGAACACGAGCTAAGCCCCATTCAAGGCCAGGAAAGAAAACGAGCACAAATAAATATTAAGGAGGTAAAGGGAGGAGGGGTGCCGAATGGAACGCAAACAAGCTCTGTCCCAGCAGCTCGTGTGGCTTGCCTCAATTCTCTTAGCTATAGCTTTGTGAAGACAGATGACATTCAATTCTATGGGTAATGCAAAATAGACAATAACTGCTGAAACTTGAGCCAGCTGCCAGGTGTAAAAAAAAAAAAAAAAAAAAAAGGGAAAGGAAAAAAAAAAGGAGAGAAAGAAAAGATGATAAATCCATAAATTAATGAAAGACATCTGCTCAGGAACATAAAAGATCAGAGGAACAGTGTACTGCAGCTGAACCTAAAGCGGTGTTCAAACAACCTGAGAGTCTCAGCGTTGTGAGTTTACACAGAACAACGCTGCCTCACCTAACACAGCAGCAGCAGCAAGATGGCAAAGCCCTAAGAAATAGGAAGTGAAAGACTGGGAACAAAACATATGGGGACAAAACATGTACACGGTCTCGTGTGTTTTAAGGAGAAGCACAGGGGTGGCACTGCACAGCACTTGATTCAGTTGCACTTCAATCCTCCTCCCAGGTAATGCTCCTCTTTTGCAAAAATATTTTTCAGCAGAGATGATCTTTCACTCCTGTTACTCTCAGCCTGAGCCCCCACAAATGCTCTAACAGGCTTTTCTAGCCCACGCATGCATTGAGCTGAAGGAAAAGTGGTAAGGAATAGGCTGTATCAGGTAAAAAACAATCTGCACCAGCAAAGCCAAGCTGCTCCTTAAGTTACACTTCAGGTACTTTCAATCAGCAAAGCTCCAAACAGCTTCATCTCAGAGCATCTTCGAGTCCCTCCAAAGAAGGGCTGTCTGGCTGCAAAGCATTTGTTCCTCGCCCAGGTTTTATCAACAGCACGGAGTTATCCAGCTTGCTGTACAATCACTCCTTTTTTTTTTTTTTTTTACATTTAATTAGTTTAATTCTAGTCAGATGTAATAACTCCTCATTTCAAAATGTTGTAATTCACTAATTATAGCTTTCACATATTGGAACTGTGAAACTTATTCCAGTTGGATTGGAATTCTGTTTAAAAATAAATAAAATTGTAGAAAGTTGCACTAATGTTTCAAAGCCCTCCTGCCAGGGAGAGCATGCTAAACTTCTTCACCTTTATAGATGTCTTAACAGCACACAAACTACTGTTGTGCTTCAATTTTGATCTATGCAAATGTTTTGTGACTGAACAAGGCTATTTTTCTTGAGATGCAAAGAGGATGCATGACAAAGAAAGATCATGCAGAAAAACAATTCACTGTCTGTTTCTTTTTGAATTTGAATAAAACTTAATATTTGATTAAACAGATTAGTTTGCAAAGATACAGACTGCATTCATGACCAAGATGGGAATTCAGACTGCAGGTGCATCTTATCTTGTTTAGCAACATACACAAACATTAACCATTTCCTTCTGCAATTCAGCAAGGAATGATCAGATACATTTTACAGCCGTTGGTTAAAAAAAAAATAAATCCAAGAAAACAAAACCCAGGCTAGTTTAGTGTTTAACTTACTACTAAAACCTGAACTTGGCTGTATCTGCTGCTCTTATGTTCTCATCCTGGCTGCATTGTCCAGGAAAACAGATGTTACTTTCTGGAGGAAAGAAAGATCTGCTTCTTTCAAGAAATTTATTCCCTATACGTGCACATTCAACCATGTAAAATAAAAGTGCCACGACAGAATTGACCAGAAACAAACCAGCCTCCACACCACGTCTTTCCCTGGAAAATTGTAAACTACCTGGACACATGAGCTGCTGCTAGAAAAAAACATCCATCCCTACAGCTGAGCTGTATACCAGGGTACACGTGTAGAAGTGTTATTTAATAAATCTGGTCTGTATCTAAACCCAGAACAAACTGCAGCCTGCACTAGTGCCTAGGTGGGAAAGTCAGAGTGCTTTCCCGATGGCAAGGGAAGAAGCAGAGCAATGAAAAAGAAAGGGAATCACTGTAGCACCAGGCATTTCCCCTGGCTACGCCCTGGAGCAGCAGGGGACTCTTGCACCCCTGTTCCAGCAGAAGCAACGAGCTCCATTAGCGAGCACCATGAGTATGCAGAAGAAAGGGGGAGAAATGGGAGGCGTGGGGGAGAGATGCTCCACGGCTGGCGAGGATCAAGTGCAGCCTTAGAACTACTCCTAGTCCACAGGCTTGGCATGTTTCACCTCTCCTCACTGCTCTCCCAGGGTGGGAGAGCTACTTTTATACAAAAACAATCAGTATGCCACTGCAATGCTTGGTAGAAATTAATTGCCCTGGCCTGAGTCTTGCCCTCAGCAGCCACTCCTCCTGACCTCGGGACTGCTTTCCAAGCGTTGCACTTGCATTTCAATATGCAGGAGAGATCTTTGGTTTGGAACTCCCCAGGTAATTGGCAGCACCTCTGAGTGATGATGTATCTAGACTGCCTCCTCTGCTTTGCCTTGCAATGTAGATGGTGAGGAGATTTCCCTGCTACCAATGTTCAACAAGATCCTTTTCTGCGGAACAGGTGCCTCAAACACCACATCCACTACCAGCTGGTTCGCAAAAACACCAACACCTAAAGAAGGTGCTTTCCAACACAAAACACTTTCCCCCACAGAAATGGGACTATTCACTCCCGTTAGACAGCAGCAATCCTGACTCAGACTAGACCCAAGCTGGATCAAAGAGCAGTGGTGATGGGCTTTGGACCTGCAGCGCCTGCCTTGCCCCAGTGGTGCCCACTACCATGGGAGGGATGGGAAGCCCAGGTAACCAGCAGGTCTAGAGCCCTGACAGCACCCTTCTGAGGTTTTAAAAAGTCTACAGAAGATGTGGTTAAAGTATTCTAAAACCACCAGAGTTATCAATCACCTAGAAGATACCCAGTGAAGAAGCACAGCCTCGGGCATCTGCCTTCACACGACACCCCTCCAAAGGGGACACGTTCCTCAGCACTGCTACTGTTACCCAGAGAGGGGCAGAGCTATTCTGTTGCA
Organism: Ifrita kowaldi; assembly: GCA_013398055.1. Lineage (NCBI taxonomy): Eukaryota > Metazoa > Chordata > Aves > Passeriformes > Cinclosomatidae > Ifrita > Ifrita kowaldi. The sequence goes on from VZRS01004831.1 coordinate 1,387,893, forward strand.
ATGACTTTCATCACCTTGGGAGTGAAATTAAATGCATCTAAGAGTCGGTGCTTGTCCTGTTGCCTTCTGCTGGGGTCTTGGAGCTGGGAAAAATTATTCATCTACTCTTCATGCAAAATCCTCAATTCTAGCATGGGGTAGACATGGTATTTTATTCACTTTCAATACAACTGTACTTGGGAGCAAAACCTTTCAACCAAAAAGCACATTATGGGAAAAGATGGAAGGACTGGGAGGCATTACTGCTAAAAGAAAAAAAAAACCAACAAAATCTAGTACTAGTTTCCAGGGGAAAAAAAAAAATTACTGTCTGGATATGCCTAAATAAAGGCAGAGATGGATTTGTCGCCCTAACTAAAGCCTGCTATTGAACTAAAAAGAGAGATTTTATTATCATCTTTTTCCTTTTTTTTTAAGCAGGGGAAGTGTCCTGTAAATGTAATACAGCTGAAATTTTATATTTAATTGTTCTCTCTAGCTTTCCAAAATAATTTGCTTTGTGTACGTTAGGACAAAAGATTTCTGTGTATGGCTGAACAGAGGTTAATCATGCATAGCAGGCAGCTGCACAAGGGCTGAGGAACAGACCTCTGGGTGGGGGAAAGAACTTGATGCAGCCTGAATATATCAGTACCTGTGTCTTTTGTGCTTCGTTTCCCTTACGCACTTGAGAGCTGAACTCTCACAGACGACCAGGCCGTGCCTCTCTGCAAGCCCTGGCCATGACACCATTAACACAGGCTGTGTGTTGTCCTTGCAGGGGAGGGAAAAGAGGGGGCCTGGCCGTAGCTGGAATAGTTTTTGGCTGAGGGCAATGCCCCCTCGATCACCTCCCTGCCTGAGGAAAGATCTGCCAGCCCAGGGAAACCCACTGGCACCCAGGTCGTGGGTTTGGCTGCCTTCCTGACCCCACGAGGCAGACTAAAAGGCTGGGGGAGGGCCAGTGGCTTTTTTAGGTGAACAACATTGCTGAAAGAGTGCTGTCAGTCAACACCACGTTTTTTTTGGCCTTGCCAAGCCCCCCGCCAGCACCCTGTGAGCACCCCGCTCCCGCAAC
>VZRS01004831.1:1393949-1397136 GCA_013398055.1 Ifrita kowaldi
AAGACTGATTAGATTAGAACTGAATAAATAAGGAACTCTTGGGGAGGGGGAGAAATAATTAGGAAGTGTGTCTCCTTTACACAGTTGCCAGTACTTTGGCTGTACATTGTCTCAAAACTATATTTCATACATTTAAATCCTCAGTACAGCTCTCCAGAAAAACAGAGCTGGCAAGATAGCTTTGGTTGTCAAGATCTATGTAGAAATCTTCAGAAGCACCATTTCTTTCCGAATTAGAGAGTTTTAAATTTGTGAAGGTTAAATTTGGTTTACGCATTGCTTTTGATATTCCTCGCATGCCAAATGTAGTTTATGTTAAATTCGCCGGCCACATCTCAAGCCTCGACTCGCACAACGTGGCTTCCTCAGAAACCAAACGTTTTCCATGCCGATGGAATTAAAAATCATACCAAGGGCCTCAGCGGTTTCTATGTCCACCCATAAACATAGCAGTAGTATTTTATTTACAAATTTGCTTTCAAATCTTTTGTTTAAGGAGATATGATTACAATGTAGCTATGAATAACCTCTTAACAGCACGGCAGCTACAGACATGGGTTTATTTCATATCCATTTGATATGCATTGACATTTGAAATGGAAACAGATTAATTTCTAGGTCTCCAAGAGTTACTGTTACCAAACCTTTGGCTAGAGTGTTCTGTCAAAATGAGTATGATGTCAGGTATTAAACCACACTCATTATGAATAAATCAATTTTTGTAATCAATTTTGCTAACTCATCTTGATCTAGAAAGACGCTGATCATTTTCTCCTAGATTAATTCATACACCTACAGGATGCAAAGGAGATGTAAATTCAAACTCGCCCTCGTCAGCCCCTTTGAAGAACCCTAGCCTAACCTAAACAGCCATTAAATGCACAGCAGAAAAGTGCTAAACTTGATGGATATGCCTGGATGAATTCAAGGAGATATCAGTTTATAGAGCTGAAATTGTTCCCATCTTTTAACAAGCCAACTATTTTCGTTGGTCCAGTGTCTGCCTGCTTCATGTCAGCCCATTATGCCAATACCACGCAAGAAATTTAACATGCTTCTGCTAATAGAAATATTTAGATCTTTCACTCTAACGCACTACACAGGGTTTGGCTTTGCCAGAATCAGCCAGCAAGTACAGAATGAAAATTATTCCAGTCAACAGCATTTCATGCACAAAACCACAGCTAAAATTCGAAGAACAGATGACATCTGTTCACCATAGATCTGTTCAGTGCTAAAATCACATCAGCCACTAATGAGAAAGTGCTACCTTTTTGTACAGCTCTGACACAAGTTTTCTTGGGAGAAAGTACTACCTTTTGTACAGCTCTAACACAAGTTTTCTTGGGAGAAAGGTTATCCAACTCCCTTAGCTGAGATGTCTACCAAGGAATTTGAAACAAGGCAGAAAGGATGAGCAACTGCTTGTGCAGCAAAAACTACTTTATTAGGATTTCTCCAGAAGAAGAAGCAGCAGCAAAAATTAGTGCGTGATTTACTTCAAAATTATGCTGCTTGCTCTTTAGCCTTAAAGAAAAAAGCAACCCTTGTTTTATGAACCTGGTGATACCCAGGGCCCAATAGAGCAAGGTATTCAGCAATTCCTATGAATGCCCAACATCCGTAATTCCCATCAACTACAGGGCTCAGTTACAGGAGGGATTCGGCATCTCATTAGTTCAGGCCTTTAAATTGGGAAGATGCAGGGCCCTCCATCACGTTGCCATGCTCGGCACTGCTTGAGGAAACAGATCTTTTGAATGAGAAAAATAAATCAAGCGGCTCAAAGTAGAAAACTGGAAACATTTTCCTCCTCTCAGGCCAGTGTGGTCCTTGTTATTTCACTGATCATGAAGAAAATAACTCACATGGCCTCTGTGTAGAGACAAGACTGAAAGGCTCTCAAGATTCCTACTACGAATTCAGCCCAAATTTTCCAAGATATTATTTTTTCCATGCTACGCGATGTCATTAAATCACAATTCTTAAATTACTTAATTTAGCAGTCAGGCTGCACCTTGAGTCAGAATAAATCACTATTTAGAGACTACAAATTGTAGTATTTACAATTCTGCTCTGAATCAAATGAAACTTTTCAATTTGAAAATGTGTCCATTCTTATGAATATCTCAATTTATCAAGCAATCATAAAAAAGATAAGTTATATAAACTGAGAGGCCTCAGAGTTCAACTGGCAGGGAAGTTAACTGTATATACTGACAGTGCCATTCAGCGAACGCAGGATACTTTACAGAATAATTTAATAGGGAGCTGTTAGTGAGAAGTATATATATTGTACTTTTCTATCGCAGTTCAGCTCCTGAAATGTTGATGTTCTGTCTACCCTTGAGTATTAATAAACATTTCACAGTATGTGATATTGCTGCTAAAGGTAAGCACTGGACAAAAAGCAGATAAAATAAATGCAAAATGAGCTGCAGTGGTCGTAAACTTTATGTGATTGATGGCAACTCAGAGAAAAACTGCGAGAAGAAGACATAAAGGATATGTGCCACATGCAAATCTACGGCTAAGGAAACTGCCTCCATATAATTCATTCTGCATCTTGCCAAACCTCTATAGGCGATGGAAGTGACAAATAATCTGAGCTTTTACACCTCACGGTGACACAAACGTGTTTCTGTGCCCTGCACTCAACAACACAGGACCTTCTGCCACCGAGCTATGGCCACGGATGCATGGATGAGTTCCACGTGCTCCCCTCCCGTCCCCAGGCCCGGATGATGGGTTTGGGGTGACACTCGCCATACAGCCGGGAACACCACGGGGTTTGCTGAGCGCTCGGGACCTGTGGGAAACTAGAGGCTTCCAAAGCTCGTCCTGGCAACTTTTGCCCGACATTCAAGGGCACCTCTAGTCTGCAGCCCTGTCCCTTTTCAGTCCTGACTGAAATCCCCTACTTTGCCAAAGACATTAAGCTAGTATCCCGCGTACCTGCTCTTCCGCGGCCGGGGCACAACCTCACGGACGCGATGCTGGCCCCTCGGGGAGCTCCATCCCGCCTCGGCCGCGCCTCCCGCGCCCCCGCACCGCCCGTGGACACTGATCCCGCGCCGCTTCTCGCTGCTGACCTCGCCGCCCCAGCTCTCCCGGCACAGGGAGGCGGCGGCGCCCGGGACCTCCCGCGTCCCGCTCCGCAGCCGCCCCGCCCGGCGCGCACCTGCCC
>VZRS01004833.1:5679-126628 GCA_013398055.1 Ifrita kowaldi
GGGGGTCAGCGGGGCCGCTCCGCCCCGCCGGCACCGCTCCGGCTGCGACGGGGCACCGCGCGGGGCACCGGCCCCTCCGCCGCCGCCGCTCTCTTATGTTTTAGTTATTTTTTACTTATTTAACTTTTTAGTTATTTAATTTTGTTTAAAGAAGTGGTGTCTCCCCACCGGTGCGGTCCGAGAGCCTCCGCGGCACCTGCCCGGCGGCCGCGGAGCAACTGCGGTGCTGCCCCGGCACCGGGCGCTGCTCCCCGCAAGCGCGGAGCCGCCCCGCTCTCGTCCCCTGGAGCGCCCCCCGTTCAGCCCAAGGCAGGGGGTGTCGAAAAAATAAATTTAAAATTACGAAAATAAAAGCCGCAAGGACGGTGTGGGCTTGGGGCGAGGCCCCGGAGCCATCGCAGGCGTGCGGGACCGCCCTGCTTCGGCCCGGCTGAGCTCGGCCCGGGTCGCGCACGGAGGAGAGGGAGTGGGGCTGTGGCTGGGGACAGAGGGATGTGCAAGGAAGCAAGGGCTGCACTTTTGCCTCACTGATGGGACTTCCTTCCTCTCCCTGTTTTTTCGATTTTATTTTCTGTGTCATAATGCATATTTCAATTCAGGCACTTTTAAAACTCCTGGTTGATGGCACACGGTGAAGCAAGTCTATGGCAAGAAGCGCCAAAACTCATCTCATGCTAGCACCTGCTATGGCTTGCTGCAGTTAAGATAAATGTAAATAATAAAAATACCCTCTCACTTTGATTTCTGTTTATTTTACATCAAAGCAACTAACCTTCCTGGATGACGGATTATGAGAATTTTCTGATACTGTCTTTCAGCACGGTAGAAACTTCAGCCTTATCTTCATGTTCTCTAAGGCTTACCTTACATTTTTATATCTTGAACCAAATGCACAGCTTTGTGTTAGGCTGCACCACGTTTTCTTTACTTCTGGAAAATGGAAATACTGTAGGTAACATGAGCCAAACGACTTATTTCTTGGTAATTTGAATTTGAGCCATTTCAGAGGCTGGTTTGTATACAATGGATCAGAGGGTGTTTTCCTTTTCTTTTATACAGTATGAAAGTTTAAAGAAATGCATTTGGGCTTGAATTTGCATATTCTGCTCCCAAGTCTGAAAAGAGCTACACATGCTTACACAGCAACAGCCTAATTATGTGGTAAAAGTTGGGGTTTTTTTCTTGTTGTACAAGAGAACTTAAACAAAAGAAACCCACAAATACTTAAAACCTAAGTAAACTTAGTCAAACAGAATTTGTGTATGCAGGACTAAATTTAACCTTCTGGGAATACGAGAATGCAATAGGATCAAAGACCCAAGTCACTCATTTCCTAGATTAAATAGACTTCTTCGTCCTTCATTGATCTCTGCTGATGTCAATGCTCCTTGCTGTATCTTAAAGCACTTCACTTGGATAAACAACTTGCCTTCAAAAATCAGACAAGAAAAGCATTCAAACTGACTAAATCTAAACCACTCAGTAAATTTTAATTATTTCGCATCTAGCTCATTTGCCAGACTCCTGTCGGCTCTGCCTACATGGATATGGTGTAGTTGATTAACAGTGTAAATCTCTCTTGGCCTGCAGGGCCTGAAGGTGCTTTGACAATGGGGGAATTCACATCTGAGCACCACTCAAGAACCACCACCTGTCCTGTCCTCCTCAGCAGAGACAGGTTGGTGGCCTTCAGCACAGGCCAGTGCCCAGAAGAACAGGAATCGTGCTGCTGCATCAGGAAGGTGAAGCCAGCAAGACTGAGTGATTCTTACAGCTCCCTCACAGCTTCAGTCCTTGAAGTTGTGTATACTATTAATTCTGGAAAATGAACTCCCCATCTTGAACATGAAGAAAAAAAAAATGTCCTGTCCTCTAGTGATTATTTCAGTTATTAATTCACTCTCTTTCCCGGGACTATTCAGGGAGGGGGAGATCAAATGTCCCTTTAATGCCGCTGTCATTTTACTAGATGCATTCTGTGATGCTAAGGGACCCCACAGCACCCACAGGGAGGCAGAAAGTTTTCTCCTTGCTGGGGAACAGTGGAGAGGATCATGTAAATTAATTTTTAAATGCATCTCATTACTACTTTAATTTCCTGTATGATGAGTCAGTATTTATTAATAGCAGTACCCACCCTAATATGGACTTCTTCTAACCTTATGCTACTCAGAAGCTTCGATAGGAGCTCCACCATCAGTGAGCACATTTACTCTACAAATGTGCACTGTTTAACCCACAGAAGATACAGCTTCCAGAAAAGCCAAACAAAGCCTTAAACTGATAGTAAGCACACTTTGTCCTCTCGATTACTATCACCGTTGCAAAGGCTCTTTCAATTTCATATTCCCATGTTACTCCTTACATTTTACCTTGCATTTACTACGTTTTATACTTTGCTTAGTAGATATAACTCAGGGAAAAGCTCATGGAAGGGGAGAAGGTGCTCAGGAAACTTAATGAGCTAAACTTAGCAGGGGTTAACTCCCCTTTTTCCTCCCCCCACCAAAGATTTCAGCAGGATCAACATACCAGATGAGACTTCTTTACTCCTACCGATCAGAGAAAATACAAGCTGCTATGTCTTATTAATTCTGTTCTGGAAAATATTGGAGAAGATGACCCACGTTGTTCCTATGTGAATTATTCTAGAGATGCTATAGGAACACAAAGTATTTAATGTCTAAATTAAATCAGCCTTCAGGTGATGTATTTGAAAAGTCATGGATATCTGCCTTGGTATCAGATGGGTTCTTGAAGGGTCCTTCAAGTCTACAGGGGACCAGTTTATGTCAGCTGCCTCTGGACTAAACTCTGGGGAGAAGACAGACTTACAAAAAAACCCCGGTGGTGTGAGAGCAACTTTCACAACCTACACTGAAGTTTAAACTACACTGACAAGCTAGGAAATCTGCACAGGGTAGTGACAGGGCCCCTGGTGCTCATGGGGAACACCCCATCACCCAAACTAGATGCTGGCAAGCTCCTGATTACTGCCACTTATTCTGAAACACATCAGTGATTTAGGACCAGTTATGCTGCATTGTTTTTTCCAAGGATATGCATATGTGTGTAATCAACCACGCAAATCAGCCTTGCACCAGTTTGAATGCGCATAGCCATCATCAGGCAGTGAAAGCGCTTCTAGTACTCTGGTTTACGTATGCATGCTACTGGCACCTGTACCGACTGAAGAGTATTGGTAAAACATACAGAAGTTTGACACTGCTCAGCCATTAATGCTCCAGAGCAGTCACAAGAAAACATGGATACTCCATCTCTTGCAGGGGAGGCATTATTTTTAAAATTAAAAGCAGCTCTTAAAAACAGATTATTGAGAGGATAAAGTGTTTTAGCTTCATTAATAATCCCTGTCTGATTTCTCTTTTTTTCTGGCTCCTCAGTATTGCAAAAGCAAAAAGTTGATGCTTGTAATAATAAATAATGGCATGATGGGAAAGGGAAGGGGAGAAAAGAGAGCCCTGTTATTCAACACAGCTGATCCTTTGAAGGAAGGAGACAGGATTCTTCACTTACTCATACCAGAATAAGGTAAAGCCACAGAACATTTTTTAAACACGACAGCAAACGAGACAGTCAGATTTCAAACTTCGGGTTAATTTATTAGCAGGGATGCTTATAAGCATAGGTAGAACACAGAAGGTCCACAAGAGAAAGTAGGGATTGCTCAGGTGGAAATTAAAAAGACATGAGCCTGAACCATGGGGGAAAAAATATTTGTATTTTGTATTTATATAAATTTTTGTATTTATAATATTTATATTTTATTTTTATTTATATATATAACAGGACACATATATTGCCCTTACACGAGAGCAGATGTTAAGAACATCTTACAGCAGCACTGCCTGCTACCCTGGGCAGAAAGCAATACACAGTCTATACGACATCCTGGACCAGCCAGGCTAAAATGTAGTTTTGAGGGAATGAGACGTTAAGATGTTTTTGAGAGCTTCCAAATGCTGAGTGCACACCTTCGAGCAAGGCTTACAGATAAGCCCCAGCATTCTGAGGCATTGATTACTTACAGACACATTCCAGACGTTTCAGCCATCACACTCCCATGAAAAAAAAAGACATGATGGCCAAAATGTTGGGAATGTACCTGTAAATATTAAAAGGCTTAAAATTACTCTGCTTATCTCTTTGCCTTTTTCAAAATGACATACTGGGGATGTCTTAGGCCTATCCCAGGAAAAGGTGTTCAAACAAAGTCTAATTAACACAGCAGTTTGTTGCAATACAATCAGATTAGAAAGAAAACCCATGATGATATACACAGAAACATGCCTGTAGTGATATTGGAAAATATAATTTTGAAATTTTGGGAAAGTTCGGCAAAGAAACCAGGTAGAAAACAGATGCAATCCAGCTTGTTAAATGGAGGGTTTTGTTGTGTGTTTTCCTCTTGACTTTCAATATCTTGGTATTTAGGACTCTGTCACATCATGTAGAATGCAAACCAGATTCCAGCATATTAAAAAAATCCTGAAGAGGAGTGAGGTTAATCTAGGGATATAGTCTATTAATGGATGCTTTTTGGTATAAAATGCAGTAAAAGTCCAATTTAATGACAATGAAGTATGAAGTGGATATGGCCTTCACTTAATTTTTGTAAATTCTTTTGCAATGTTTCTGGAAGTTAGACACCCTACAGGTGTACTATTGATGATTGCCTCCTATTCCATTTCAACCTGTTTACCTCACCCTCTATCACCCAGACTAGCTGTCGACACTAGCATCGGGCAGAAGAGGTCTGCAGCCTCTTCCTGCTCCCTGAGAGCAGCTCTGAGGAGCAACCCGGGGTGCAAGAACAGAACAGGCACGTTTACTCAAAGCCAGCAACAGTAACAGTAACATTTAGAAGGTGGGAAGGGTAAACGTTCCTCTAGGCGGATTTTAAAAGCCAAATTTTGTAGCAATGTTTTCAGGACTCATTAACACCTATCCCCAAGAAAGTTATCGCCGGGAAGAGGAACAACATAGACAAGAGCAAAAGCACTGCGTGCTGGATAAATGTTCAGAAAACAAGGGAAGCTGTGACTGAAGATTTTTGCAATACTGAAGCCAATACCAATGCCTAGTAGTTAACATTCAGTCACTCGTCAAATATTTATTTAGAGACAGTGTAACATGCCCATTGCAGAACTTTGAGTTTTAAAAAGAGCCACAAGATTGTGTTTTGGTTTTTTGGGTGTTTTTTTTTTGTTTGTTTGGTTGGTTTTTGTTTGGTTTTTTGGGTTTTGTTTTTTGTTTTTTGTTTTTTTAAATTCTCATTTTATTTCACAAACCTTAATACTACAGCACAGCTGTTATATCTTTTAATCTCTGGCAGTTACCTCTAGAGGGTTTGCATGGCACATGAGTGATGATCAAGCCTATGCTGACATTCTGTAGAGCACTAAATTTCCCTCATAATCCCAATGAAAACTCAGTGTAGGGTGAAACTAAAGCAATGAGATCTCTTCTTAATCCCTGCACTAAATTCTAATTTAACCCTAATTCAGGCAAATAGATTTCGGCTTTGTTTTCATTCTTGCACAAAGGCTAATTTACTTTAACAAAGGTCTTGAAAAGTGTTTGTTTTAAACAGTCCTTAAATTACTGATGTTCAACAAAGCCACTGAACCTATTAACCATGTGGACACTTGTTACCTAAAGAAGGTGACAAATTATTGTAAAAATGCAAAGCAATCCAAAATTCTTCAGGCATTGCAATATTAAGTGCCAAATCCCTGCCAAGGATATGTCCTTTTCTGGGAGCAGAAAACTGCCATAAAAAGATAACTTCCTTATCACTACATCCTTTGAAATAATCACACATTACTGCTGAAGCTCTCTGACTTCTAGGTACTTAATTTTTTGTCCTGTAGGAAGGTTAGTTTTTAAATAGGTGGAGTTCTTGGTAATTGAAATGCCAGCCCAAAGGTACTGCTGTACCACTCCCAAATGTACCCTTGGTGCTCGGAAACCTTAACTGATCCGAGGCAGTCATAGATACTCACAGTGGATAACTGCAACCACGTCTTCCTTAGCTCCCTCCAAGTCAGTGATGAAAACAGAACTTCCCTGTGGGTGTGACCTGTAGCAAGTGTCTAGCTCAGCCCTTGGAGACATCTGGGACAGCCTCCACCCACCCGGCACACTCCTGCTGCTCACAGGGTGCCTCCTCAAAGGCCCAGAGGTTACAGAAACCTGACTACCTACAGTTCTAGTAAAGTTCACCTTTTCCCTCCTTTGCCCTGAAACTTGTTCTATTTCAGAGAACTAGTCCAAAATTTGTTTGGCACAAGTTCTAACACTGGTTTCTTGGGTCGATGTGCTCCTGGAAGTATTTATAGGCTCTTCAGTAGAGAAAAGATGAAATATTGGTAACAGTACAAGTGATTCACATACAGACAAGGAGTTGGATAGTTGTCCCCCTTTTTCTCTCAAAGCCATTGCTATGCTTTGTGTTTTACTTCCATGTCTATGTGCTCCATGCTTTGCATGAGGCATCTGTTATCCATAATGGCCCTGGCTCTGCATACTAAGGGATACTTCTTGTCATTATGCTGTAATATATAATTTATGACGTCATTTCACCAAGAAAAAAAAGTAAGAGTAGGAGGAAACTGCAACTATTATATCCCAAGTCATTTATTTATGTGGAGAAATAGATTTAATTTCATTGCTAGTTGCTTTGATAAGGAAGTGCTTTAATATTCTCCAAACCCTTGCCCTTTGGGTTTCAGTAGTCATAAGAATTAAAACAAGAGGGACCATTACAGCTTGCTCCAAATTAACATTAATGATGAACCCAAGGCAATTTAATCTAGTAGTGAGTTTGCTCACAACACATACATTCAAATAAGTGTGCATCATCCTATTTTTGCATATTCAAAACTAATATTAAGCAGCAGCACAGGAACAAGGGTAGGTAAATTTTCACAAAGTCTGAGTTGGGGACTGCATAAATACCCTTACGTAGTCACTGATTCCAAATTACTCCTTACATTGCTACAGACAGCTACAGTCAGATTACAAATATCTGAAAATCCCATTTAGCAGCATGAAATCTGAGACACTGTTATATGTAGTTGGGGTTTTTTTTTCTTCTTTCATTACCAGTGACAAAGGACCTGGTCCAACATTTCACACTGCCTTTCAAAAGTCTTTAAATTAATTTCAAAAAGTGCCAAAACCTCTGAATCTCCATCTCTAGCAAGTTTATTAGAGCTCCACATCTACCCTCTACTTCAGAACAGTTGTAAGATAGTGTTTGCTCAAGCTGTGTGAGTTGTTGACTTACTGATTTTATGTGATATGTCCTGTGGACAAGGTAAGGGCAGCAGCCAGAGGAGAGAGCAATGTTTAGAACTCTTTTCCTCCTCAGACAGCAAGGCTTCGGGAACACAGCTAAAACCTCCAATTACATTTTTCAAATAGCGGAGCATGTTAGACCAGTAAGGCCCAAAATCTCTGCCAGCCTGACAGGCTCAGCAGGTTTTCACCCTGAATTGTGTCACCAACTCAGAGACAAGTACAGCAGAGTCCCAGACAAACTTTGCATCAGAAGGGAACGACACGTGAACACCCCGTTCAAGTTTTCAGAAATGCAGGTGGAAGTTTTGCTGCAAGAGTCCTGCAGAACACCCATGCAAATTATGAAACTGAGAACAGGACCTCCTTTCCCCCCCCAGTCAACACTAAAGGCCTCTACAGCAGTCAGTTTGAGGTATTTCTCACCATCAGCACAAGTTGTTTTCATTATGCTTAATGACCACTGGTGCGATTTTCCACCAGTGATTGTTGAGCATAATGTCCACACTGACACCAGTTTTCAATAAAATCATCATGGCACAAATTGCTGTTATCAGAACAATTGAGTTCAAAACCATCTTGGATATTAAAGCTTTTACTGGAACCTACCCATTTCCAAACACTGATTGCACAGAGACTCATCCAGTTATCCAGCTGTACACTTTATTAGAAGTCTTTTGAGCTGTGTGATGTAACGCACCTGATCCTCAGCAAAGTGTTGGAAAATCTGCACATGTCATGTTGTCAGAAAAATTAAAGGGCATTAATAACTTGTAGCAATGTCCAAAGGCAAGGTAACGACTCAGAATCAGTGTCCTACTTAAACAAATCATGTTCTGTCCTGAACACAGTAAAGAACTTAAGTTTCTAAGTCCTTCATTGACTGCATACTCATGATTTGGCTTAACACAGGATGCTGGCATATTTCCATAGTTACAGGCACATAAATTACTTCAGCAGAGTACTCCAACAAGCCAAATTAACTCAGTGTCCACATTATTTGTACATAAATATTTTTGTTTACTTATTTTATTTACTTTTCATTTCTCTGTTTATGTTCTGTAGCTTTATCTCCTAAAAATGTTCTGGAAGCAAAGATGCTTGTGAATGGATGCTTTTTGATGGAAATAGTAATTTTTGCAGTCTGAATGTATGCAAATTCAACAGGAATTTATATTGAAATTAAAAACTAGTTCACATTAAAAAATACTGAATATTTTTAGAAGTGATTTTTACAAGAAAATACCCAGTATCCCTACCATGCAACTTAAAAGAATGAAAACAAGGACAAGCCTGAACTATCAGTTCTGTAAGGCAGCTTTGAATTATTTTCCAGTAAAACCTGGCAAACAAAAGAGAGAATTAATCTCCTGAGAGATAAATAAGTAATTTATGTCGATGCTCTTACATTTCTTTAATAAATAACAGAGACAGATTATGAAGCACTGAAACAAAAGTGCTGAGGTTGGAAGCTGTGCTGCTCAGCTCCTGTCATGAAGCGTGTAGTGCTACAAGCACGTGTCAGAATCAAAGCAGGACTAGCAAGTACTGAGCTCAAAGATTAGTCTGTGTTTTCCTCCCGCACTTATTTAGAATAACTTTCACTTTCTAGCTGAGATTTTTGGTCTGTGAACAACAACAGGAACGGTTAGTTCCTAGCAGATTCAAAAGGAAAGTGAGCTGTGAAATACTCGTTTTGTGATATGGAAAGTTCAGTCACAAAGAGGAAGAAGACAGGGCAAAAGAAAAGAGAAACACGAAGTATTGTTGAGGCTGACCAAAAGATTCCATGCCTTATAAATGGGTTTTGGATTACTTTTCTCTCAGATTTTCTCTTTTTTGCCCTGTGAAGTCTTGAGTTAATTTTAATCTTCATGCTTTAGAAGATGTCCATGAAAGTATCCTTCAAAAGATTCAGTTCTGTGATTCTGGGAAGTATCTAACATGTCTCTTCTGGAGTAACAGGGAAGCAAGTGGGATTTTCAGCAGTTTGAGGCTGTACCCAAGCTGAGAGGAAGCACAGTGCTCTTTAGGAATTGCCACAGCACTTCCCTCTTTCAGTGAAACTGAAAGGCTCCCATGTTTTTGTCTGCTATCTGACACTGTCAGCGTTGTTTCCTAACTACTTGTTGTTCTGCAGGAGTCTGCTGATGAAATTCCAGCTCCTTACTGACTTCAAATCCTCACTGTCTCTCCTCCCCGCCTCCACCTTCTCCCACAGATCCATCCCAGACTCCCCATTCACAGCTTTTTCCCCATGTCACTCTTCATCCATTTCTGAACCTGACAGTTCACTTTCACTCAAAATGCTCCATTTAAAGAGACTCATTAAATCTAGTTGTCATAAATCCATAGATATAAGCCAATAAACCAGCATATCACAGAGAAGTTTTATAGTATCTTTTAGATATTTCTTGGCAAGAATCCATCACAACTCATTAAATGCTCTCACATCCTCCCAGTTGCAAGCCTATACTAAATGTGAAATGTCCCGACTTCTACTTTCTATAACATGTTACACATTTTTCAAAATCAATAGGAATTTTTTTTCAATTTAATTTCCTTTTGCCTGGGAGAGACTCATGATCTGCAGTCTAGTCAGCTTCTATCCTTCTGCTTGACTGTTCAGGCAGGTATTTTCTCCCTGTGGCACACTACAAGCAGTTTTTGGCTCTTTTAATTATTCCCAGATGGATCTCCCGGACCAACTGGAAAGTGCCATAAAAGCATCTCCTGTGTAAAATACCAGGCAAGATAGGTTTTATTGATATTGCCTGAAACTCTTCACTTCGTAAATTTAAGGACCACATTAGTCTGTGCAGTTACAAACATACTTGATCCTGAGGTTTGGCGAGGTATCCAGTCGAAGATTGTTGAACTGCTCTCAGAGCCACACTGCTCCAGGCTGGCACCTTGCAAACACAGCCTCCCTTTTATCTTTATGTGTGACTGCGTACTGAGCCTGAGCTGGGCAGTGCCCAGCTTACCAAGCATCTCCACCACTTCCCTTCAGATGCTGCAAGTCTCCACCACCTGTTAGCTCCCTCAGCCTCTGCACAGGCTGCAAACATTTGTTAGCTAGGTTTTCACAGAACCAGTTAGGTTGAAAAGCCCTCTGAGATCATCAAGTCCAGCCTGTGACTGAACACCTCCATGTCAACTAGACCATGGCACTGAGTGCCATGTTCAGTCTTTCCTTAAACATCTCCAGGGATGGTGGCTCCACCACCTCTCTGGGCAGCCCATTCCAATGCCTAATCATCCCTTCTGTGAAGAAATTCTTCCTGATGTTCAACCGAAACCTCGCCTGGCACAGCTTAAGGCTGTGTCCCCTCAGCCTGTCACTGGTTGCCTGGGGGAAGGGGCCGACACCCACCTGGCCACGGCTCCCCTTTGATTAGTTGTAGGGAGGGATCAGGTCTCCCCTCAGCCTCCTTTTCTCAGGCTAAACAACCATGGCTCCCTCAGCTGCTCCTCATCAGACTTGTGCTCTGTCTCTTCACCAGCTCCATTGCCCTTCTGTGGGCATATTCCAGCACTTCAGTGTCCTTCCTGAATTGAGGGGCCCAGAACTGGACACAGGACTCATGGTGTGGCCTCAGCAAGTGCCAAGTACAAGGTTTTGTTTTCTCCAGGAGCTTTACCAAGCCTTTCTAGAAACACTGTTCCTATCACAGTTACATTTTGAGGCCTGTCAGTCATGTGGTTTTAATACACTCAGTAGTGTTCTACATTAAATCAGGTTATTCTAGGTTCTAATGTAAACAGTGTATGGCGTCAATTGAAATGTTCTACAGGAACCAGAACACTCTTGATTTCTGGAAGAAAACTTCCAGAAAGGTTTTGGCTAGCAGGCACTATTGTGTGGTACCAAGTTCACCTGTTCATTATTTACCAGTTTTTATATTAGTTGTTCCATTCTCTTCCCCAGAGTTAGACTATAACTTATCTTCCCAAAAATGGTGCTGCAATGTTAAGTTTAGGTCAAATCTCTTAATCTCATCCATGGTTTCAAATACCTGGTTTTGGAGGAAATCACTGTCTGAGAGATCCATTCAGCCAGCCATTCTGAAACTCTTAGAAGCAAGTCATTTCAGCCTGTCAATACACAAGGCAAGAAACTCCTCTGTAGTATCTTCCTTTCTTATGAGTGATACTGAAACACTTTTGATTTCATCCTGCAATTTCTACATCACTGGGATTCTCTCAAATGCAAAGAACAAATATAAATGTTCAGCCCTTTATCATTACTGCTTATTCTTCTCTTTTTACGTTCAAGTGAACTAATAACATTTTCTTCATTCATATTTTTAAATCCCTTGCAGCATAGGCTCTACCATTCACAGCTCCACCAATGGCCCTACCATGAAGAAAATTTCCTTTTCTTGCATGCTCTCTATCATTGACAGCCTCATCTGCATCAGTCATTAATTCTGCCTGCATGGGCAGCTTCCTTACTGCAGCTACCTGCAGTAGATTTTGAGCTAACCAAAAACACTTCTTTCAAGAAAGTTGAAGAAAAAACCATCTAATGCCTTCAGATCATGAATCAACTTATCCAATGCCAAGGAGGTCAAAGTGCCTAAACATCAGAAAGCTTCTGCGAAAACGAAAGTAATCATCTGGCAATCCTCATCTGCTGGGCAAAGGGCAAAACTGAGACTAAGATTTCTGGAACACAAGCCCTCAGGAGAGTGGCTAAGGGAGCTGAGGTTGTTTAGTCTGGAGAAAATGAAGCACAGGAGAGGCCTTATCACTCTCTACAACTGTCTAACAGGAGGGTGTAGCCACGTGGGTGTTGGTGTCTTCTCCCAAGCAAGAAGCAATAGGGCAAGAGCAAATGGCCTCGAGCTGCAGCAGAGAAGGTTTAGATTGGATATTAGGAAAAATCTCTTTGTCAAAAGTGTTGCTAAGCAGTGGAACATATTGCCCAGGATAGTGGTGGAGTCATCATCCCTGGAGGTATTTGAAAGTTGTTTAGATGTGGTACTTGGGGACATGGTTTAGTGGTGGACTTGGCAGTGTTGGAATTATGGCTGGACTCAGTCATAATGGTCTTTTCCAACCTGAATGCTTCTATAGTTCTATGACACTTAAATTATGTAGACTTAGATTTTAGCAAAAATAACTTCACTAATAGGGGGAGTGAGCTGTGGATCCTTTCTTGAGGTGCTGCCTTTGGTAGTGTTTTTTCCCCTGCAGTTGGCATGGGAAGGCAGAGATTCAGCAGTATGAAATTGGCAAAAGGTATATAGGGCACTGCTCACAAACTGTGCAAATGTAATAGTGTTAAAACATAATTGACAAACATTTTTCCCCTCCATTAATCTTATAATCAAAGAGGAATTACAGAGGCAATCTTTTCAAAGATGCACCATCTCTCCTCCCTAGCAGTATGTACCCACCTGGAAGAATGTGCTCAGTCCCTGAAGGAGTAACAACCTAAACAGATGTGTAGCAAAAGGATTTGGCAAGAAACATCTAAACAGTTTACATATATCACTTGGTATGTGTTCAAAACTATTTTATGACATTCATGTGCAGTAACAGGGTAGTTTAGGCAAGTCAGGAGGTCTCTTTCCATCTGTGCCCCTATGAAGTCAAGAACATTGAAATTGTTAGTTCTACTGTTAATATCATTACTGTTGATAATTTTTGCTTTAGAAGTGATTTAAAATCTCAGCTTTCATTCAAACAGATTTCTAAACCTCACAGTTTCAGAGGAAACCTTGCGAAGATGACACAAGCAAAATTTCATGAATCAGAAAAAAAACAGCAGAGAGGAGAGACAAGGAAAAAAAAAGCCCAATGAACAGCAAAATAAGAAACAAGAAGGGAGCCCTAATACACTTCAGGGCAATTGAATCAACTATCATGAAGCTGCATAAATAAAACAGACTGGCAAAAACAGTCCACCTGTGTTTTTCTGAAAGTAAGCAAATATGTTGAAGGATGACTTTTCCCCCTATTACTTTCCATGCAGAGATATATAGAGACAATTTCTTGCACTACACACCTATGGAATCTACAAATAATGTAAATATAATCCATCTTATTTTTCCTCCATGAAATGCACAATTATATGGAGACTGTTAAAAGAAGAGGTTTCTGAGGCGCTCAGCTGGTGCTGGAACAGCAGAAGAGCTAGGCACTTTCATTCTTTTTTATGCATGTTGAAACAGGTGCTTGACACCTTCTAGCTTCTCTTTGAGTGAGCTGTGTGGTGGAGAACTGTACACACAGACAGGAGGATCTGTCAGTGTTCTTTGCAGCCTTACCAAGTAATCTGGTTATGTGTGTGTTGGAGAGAGCGAGCAGGCAAATTTCAAAGGGTGAATAATGCTAGAAATAACTGCGTGAGATAACCTAACCTTGAAATTATAACAACCCATGAATAACCAAGTTGAAATTGCCTGGTTTGCTTTGCTAGGGGTGTCAGTCAGGTGCCTGCCTACTTTATTGCTTACTCTTCCTTAGAATGCAATACCGAAAAACCGGTTTCCAAGGAAAGCAGCATGTGTCAGTGGATTTCTTTACGTAGGTGTAATGTCAATATCACTGAGGGGACCTTGCCTCCTGGGGATAGAACACCAGACTTTGAGACTTCACAACTGGTTTCAGAGTGCCTTCGCCACAAAACTCCCAATGATGAGGTCCTAACTATGAGTAATCCCATTAGCAGCCACCGCAGCAGGGAGCACATCTCTCTGTACTATTGTAATGTGGCATGTTCTGATTTCCATTCAGGCTACCATTTATTTATTTATTTATTTATTTAAAATCAGTGTATTTTGGGTCTTTATGTTATTACTGTCTCCTAACAAACACTTCTATTCTCAAATGTAAAAGACTTGAAATCTGGGAAGCAGAAATTCCGTAACATTTTGCCGGAAGAACAGCATTAAAGCTTTGATGTAAATAACCGCAGCCCCAGACCCCACCTGGTCCTGGATGCACAAGGAGCAGAGCCAGCGGAGGGAGGAAGCCACTACAGCTGGGCTGAGAGGAGAATCCAAGGGAAGAAAAGGCAGCAGTTGTGCTCAATTGAAATGCAGACTGCCTGCCAAGTTCTCCAACTGCACCAGGAAGTATTTTTTAATCAGTAAAAAAAAAAAAAAAGGACGGGGGGAAAGGAGAACAGTTATTAGAAACAGGGTGACTTTTTATTATTTGGCATTTTCCTAGAAGGACAGATTGTCACTTAGAATATTATTTTTAATAGTTTCAGTAGTAAGAAAAATTCTCAGGAGGAGTGTAACCCAGGTGTCTCACAGAAGGTTATCTCTTGTTTACAGTACATTTTGATACTGTCTTTTAGGCGCTGAAACAAACAGGCATCTGAATACGTGGTACCACAGTTTGCAGAAATTGTGAATTATTAACTATTTCCTGTCAACTTTTGCATTATATTAATATGCTTCATGTTGCACATCTGTCACACACATCCTCCCACTCAACACAACGGAAAAATTTATACAGAGTTACCCGTGCTTACATGTCATCAACATAGCTAACGTTAAAGTACAACAGGTGAAATCTTCAGAGACATTACACCAGTCATTCTGCCTGAGGAACTGGCCTTCAGTCTATGCAACTTGTCTTGTAATCCTCACCTTCTAAAATGATCTTCATCACCCTGACACCTTTTTTTTTTTTTTTAAATTTAATTTAGGTTATAAAAGCCCAGCTAGACAGAAAAAAAAGTTTAAATTCAGGCTTTATCACAATAATGCTTTGTTCTTTTGACTTTTCTAATTTAGGATTATCTTTGAGTTTGTTTCCTTACACAATTACCCAGTTATCATGGTAAGAGTCAGGGAATGCAGTTTTAACCACTCCTCAAATGAAAATAATAGGTCAGAAGATTTTTGTTGACTGCAGTGGGAATTAGATCAAACCTAAGTGCTACACTGCAGGAACACAAATTCCACAAGCAGGCAACAGTGGAATGCTGCCTGTTTGATGGAACATATGGACAGTGCTAGTCTGTATGCTCTGTTAGCAGAGTTTTACACAAGATTTTTATTATCATGGGAAATTCTGACAGAGATATGGATTAATTCCATCATAACACTTTATTTCCACCTTTATCAATACTATAAAAGCAGAGGCTCCATCTAAAAGCAACAGCTTCCAATAGCAATAGAGACTACACCATTGTTCATGTAAAGCATTAACACAAAGGTAGAAATTAAGTTAGGCATCCAGTGCACATGGCCACAGTATAAGAAGGCATTTTCCTCTTTGTTTATTTGCATAGGTCTCATTTGCCTCTACCTGGCAGAGGAAGGCTTAATGCATGCAGCTACTCAATTCCTGTGGATCAGGTGCCTCCTTTAAAGCCAGCAACCTCATGATAAGTGAACTCAATTCATTTGCGATAGGTCAGAATTTCCTGCCCTGAAAGAATTGTAACTCAGTAAGAAAGATTGCAGTACAAATAAGCATCTTCTTCCTCCACAGCTCTTTGAACAAATACCGTGGTTTTCACGTGTTTGTGGTGTCATAGGATGGTTTGGGTTGGAAGGGACCTTAAAGATCATCTTGTTCCAACACCGCTGCCATAGGCAGGGACACCTTCCACTAGACCAGGTTGCTCAAAGCCCCATCCAACCTGACCTCAAACACTCCCAGGGATGGGGCATCCACAACTTCTCCAAGCAGCCCATTCCTGTGCCTCACCACCGTCATAGTGAAGAATTTCTGCCTGATGTCTAATCTAAACCTACACTCTCCCAGTTTGATGTGTAACCCAATAAATCAATGGAAATCCCATAAGTATGCCTCAAACCAACAATTTTATTTTTGCCCTGTGTTTTATTTAATGCTTCATTTGTGTTCGTTAGGCTTATTAACCCTGGCTTACTCGTAGCAATGCCAAAAAAAAGCATTACAATGTACTGGAGAGGTACATTGAACCAGAGAGTCTGCCTGCCACCAAAATACCAAACTTCCTGCTTTTCAAAATGCACAAGTCTAAAGCACTGTTAGCACAGAGTCGTACGCAGATACTTCAGGCAGAGAATCCCATATTTGGTAACTTTTATAGTTTATCCCAAGGCTGGGGGTATTTTGGCTGAGGGCCATGGAAAAGAGACAGTGACATTGAGTACTTGTCTGGATTGAGGCCTATGGATGGACAGGAGTCCCTCAGCTGCTCACACCTTTGCATTCTGTGTACACCGTCTGTGCCCCCAGATCCTTAGAGACAGAGGCCTCTCTTGTTTGAGAAATACATAAATTCTTATTCCTACCAATAATGATTTATATCAACTAACTCCAAGAGCACCAAAATATGAGAGTTCTTACAACTACACTGATACCGTAAAAAGTTGATTGCGGTCTTTTTGTTTGGTTTTCTTTTTTGTTGTTGTTGATTTGTTTAAATCATGTGAATACATGGCAAAGAATAAAAAACCAGCACCCTTCCAAAAACAGGAAGTGCACACACATCCTCCAACAAAAATCCACCTCCTAGAATTGTCTTCTGTGTCATGAATGCTTTCTCCAGGGACAACCAAGGTTTGATTCACTTTATCCTCAAACCTTAATGCATGGAAAAAATTGTCAATTAAACTTTTTAAAGAATCTTTAATACAACCACATTGGTCAAAGGAATGTCCTTTCAGGGAACGTGCCCATGGCAGATGAAAAGACTCAAGAGATCTATGAGGTTTTTAAATTATTACTTTAAAAAATGTTAGTTAAGGGTTTATGACATGTAGCTGTTCACCAACCGTTAAAGAGACTATCAGTCAGCAAAGCAAGAGCTCTGGTGTGAGGCTGTCAGAAGAAGAGGTTTGATAGTTCTGATGTGGAATAACCAATATGTTTGTGGCCAGATAATAGTATTGGCTGTTGTTAGCCATTTGTACCCCACCACACGGGGTTTTCTTTTATGCTGGGGGATCTCTCACTCATCCATAAGAAAAGAAGCCCCTTTGCCTCTTTGGAAGTACCTACCATTATACAGAGCAGAAACAAGAGAACGAGGAATATGCATGGATAAAAGTGCAAGGAATGAAAAAAGCCAGAGTTCTGCTCGTCCCAAAACCACCCACATTTCTCAGCAAAGAGAGAGGTCCTTCCATAGGCCCCTTAACATTGGCAGCAAGGCAAACCAGCACACTTTACAGTGCTTTTGAGATGGTAGAGCTGCCATCAGGTTCCCTGCTTTCCAGGAGGCCCCAAATCTTAACCCAGCAAGGTGGTTTTGCTGCTTTCCAGGGAGCACACATGAACCCCATTGGCACAGCCCCACAGACTGGCAAGATTTTGGTGGGGCAGCCACAGAGGAGGGTTGTTCCTGACCAGATGCCAGCAGCAGCTCAGCCCTTTGCATTCCTGTGACGTGGTCTGTATTTGCTTTTGGCCAGATCATTAGCCAGACGTGAAGAGGTAATACCTTCATTATCCCTTCACGAACAGAGCAAGTAAGGGGCAATATATGGAGCATTTGGGTACATTTTGGGTAGGCCTAGTCCTCATTTTCACAAGAAGATTCAGGGTCATCAGCACACAGGAACTTGTGTATGTGTCTGCATCAGCACATACAGCTGTGCTTGTTAAGTCAAGTTCATAGGCAACTATTTCACATGATAAGAGGAGAAGAAAACACCACAAGAAAAGAAAAAAAGAAAATAAATATAGTCTTGAATTTAGAAAGGCCAGCTCACTTAGATCTGCAGCATAAAGCACATGCTCCATCTTAAGTACATGAGCAATTCCCATAATGATTCCTGCTTGAACACAAGTGTGCACTTCAGTGCTTGCACTTGGCTGGATCCTTAATTTTCAACTCATTTCTCTAAAGACATTTCTTAAACAAAGAGAAGTTGTAAGAAATTACCTGCTTTTTCATTATTGGGAAAAGTAAACAAATGTAATTTCCCATTCTCTTATACCTCTGGTTTTAAGGAAGTCTCGCACTGATTCATGATATTTATTTAAAAAGAAATGCTTTCAGGCAAAGAAAAAACAGTCTTTGTTTTAAAGAGATAATACAGAATGGCATATTCAGCTCTCTTTCAATAATAATAATTATTGTAAGAGTAGTTAACCATATAAGCTGTAGCACTGGCATTCTAGGATCTTGGATTCTTTGTCAAGTGGTGCATGCAGCTGAAACTACCAGTGCCCTGAATGTTTCAGGACCACATGACATCCTTTCACAGGCCAACAGCTTCCCTTTCTGCCAGAAAACCACACTAAAGATTCATTTGGAGTGAGGAGCTTAATTCAAAGCTTTCCTTGCACGGTCCTGTGTGAGAGGGTGTACTTGCTAGGAAGTGGGACATTAAAATATCCACATTTAACAAGAGCATTTCAAATTTTAAAAAGCGCATACCCTGAGCACTTCTAAGATGAACGTAGAAGCTAGGTGGTAGGATGAACGCCTGGAAAGGATTAGGAGATGATTTTTAAAAGAAATTATAAGGTAAGAAATGCAATAGCTGAGGTTCCAGCAGCAATTATCATCACGCTGTTACTTTCACAAATCTTTTCCTGAAAAATGTGTCACACTGACTGCCTCCTGTGGAAACGCTGAAGCCTCTGGAACTTTGTGGGCAGCGAGTGGGTGGATTGCTGCAAGTTGCAGGATTGAGGATAAATCATCAAATTGTCCGTGTGCCCAGGCTGTGTTTTCAGACCATCATTTCATGAGGACCCTTTATCCTCTCCTAGATCTTTCTTTCTCCACCCTTCATTAGCATGTTACTGATGTCAGGGTATGGACTCTTCAAGGATGGAACACACATTTTTTTTTCCTGTAAGAAGTCCAAAAGCACTTCCCAGAGAGATGAAGAGAAGTCCCAGGGACCTCAGCTAGGTGGGATGCAGTCATTATGCAGCAGGCTCACATGCTTCAGCATTTGCTAAATGTGTGCCGTAAAATCGATTGGATGTGCTGCTGTACTAACGTACGTTTCCAGCTGTGTATTTTATATGGGTTAATTCTGCAATTTCCAGATGTATAGCTTCAGCTTTGCACTACCCTAGATTGGATCTTGTCTATAACTCATTTGCAATATTACTTTATTATTTCAAAGCACATAGTTAGGACTGAAAGTTATATTTTTAGTTCCTAGGGTGCGCAGCATTTAACAGTAGTTATTCTGTAATAACTCTGTTTAGAATTATGCCAGCAGTTCCTTACAAGTTGCCTTTTTTTTTTTTAAATGCCTTTTTATAAAAATGATATGGTAAACTGATTGTCTCAGGACAGTCATAAGTAATTTTGGAAAAAGAACTGAGTTCTAGGAACTTTGAGTTAAACAACATTAATTCAAACATCAAAGGCTTTAAAAAAAAAAAGTCTCCACCCCTCCATATTTCCCCAAGCATAATTTTTGCAACACTTTCTAGCACTTCAGGAGAACTGCAGGGCCAGCACAGGAGAGCTTCAGCAGGTGACTGGAGGTCCAAAGGGGCTGAGGCTGGTGTGGACCAGCTGTTTCCTCCTGTCCTCCCTCACCAGTTACAAGAGTTGTCCCAAGCAGTAAGACCTTGCTGCAGGAAAAATATTGCAGCTCCGGGGGACCAAGTGTGCTGATCTAACTGTTCACCACTGGTGAAAAGTACTGTCACCATCCAGCTTCCCACACCCATTCCTGTCTCACATTAAACTACTCCTATCAGCCACCTTAGCTTTCCTATGCAGACAGGCTGACGGAGTTTGGGACTGTTCAGCCTGGAGAAGAGAAGGTTTTGGGGAAACCTTATAGAGCCTTCCAGTACTTAAAGGGGGCTACAAGAGAGCTGGAGAAGGACTCTTTACAAGGAAATGTGGTGATAGGACAAGCGCAATGGCTTCAAACCAAAAGAGAATAAATTTAGATTAGATATTAGGAAAGAATTCTTTACTGTGAGGGTGGTGGGGCACTGGAGCAGCTTGCCCAGAGAAGTTGTGGATGCTCCATCCCTGGAAGTATTCAAGGCCAGGTAGGATGGGGCTTTAAGCAACCAGGTCGAATGGAAATTGTCCCTGCCCATGGCAGGTGGTTTGGAATTAGATGATCTTTAAGGTCCCTTCCAACCCAAAACATTCTATGATTAACCCAGGAGGAAACAAACTGATAAAAAAGCATGTAAAGTACACAAATCTGTGCTAGTCTTAAGGCTGACTCCTCTCAAAGAGTCCAAGCAGCGTGCAGCTGGTGCAGAGGAGTGGGACAGACCACTTCTCCTTTGTGGTTAAAGAGGAATGCATCTTCTTATTTCACCCAGCTTCTCACCTACCTGAGTGAAGGCACTCAAGGACTGTAGTTTGATTACTCCTAAGGCAGAAGGTTATTGTGGGATCAAGACTAAAACCAAACAATTGGCTAGCAATTCCAACTATTGCAACAAGAGCAATACCAGAAGTTCCTGACGCTTGAGAGCATGCGTCTGCAGCTGCCTCCTCCACAGAAAAGAAACAAACAGCCTTCTCTAAAGCTGAGTGCTGGAAAAATAAAAAAAAAAAATCACCACTTCTGTTAATTTTCTTAAGATCTTGGCTTTTGAGCTCCCTGGGATACCTCAGGAAATGTGGGTTTCCTCATCCAAACCAGTCTGTCTTGTAAATTGGTACTGTAGAAACCAGCAGCGGGTGTGGTTAGCTCATAAAACCACTGGAGAAATAAACTGCAGAGGCTCTCTAGCAATGGGATCAGCATTTAGGGCATGGGAGTAGCCACAGGCACCACAACGAATTCCCTTGTCTCCGAGGGGAAAACGATACCATTCCTGATCTCAATCTAAATTACCATACATCAACTACATGCTGATCCCATGCCAGCTGACTGCTTTTCCAGCATTTGTCTGGAATTGCTGGTACATGGGACCACCAGCTCCATGCTCTGCCCGATGCCTCTCCCAAAAGGGGCAGAGGACCAGGAGACAGATGCCCTTTGCCTTGACAGGCAGCTCTGGGATGCAACATCTATTCAAGCACACTTCAGGCCGGAGGAACAGAGCAAGAGCAGCAGCCTTGATAAAGGGCACAGCACTGTTCCAACAGACACACTGGAATAGAAAAGGCGTTTTCTTGTACATAAATCCTGAGCCTGAAAAGTAGGAAGGTTGTTGATAAGCTTTTGAAATTCAAAGTAGGAGGAAAAAAAGGGGTCTTACCACAGAAAATCTGCATTTTTATGTAGTAGAATAAACGTTTTGGGAGTTTCCTAGTGGGAACTTCTGCTAATGTGTGCTAGAGATGGGCTGCCTCCACGACTATAAAAAGGCTTGAGAAAGCTTGCTGCACCCTTGCTAGTACCTCATCAGTATGCTCTGCCTGCTGACAAGCAGTAATGCAGCACAGGGCCTCTTCCACCATCACCTGCAAGTTTACTTCCTACCTTCATTGCTTTGTACTGCATTCATTCCTGGTCCTAAAGCATTTTGCACCTTGGACACTCCGTTTATAAAACAGATTATCACAAAACCCAAAAATCTGCATGTGTTTCTACAAAGAAGTGGCTGAATGAGCGAACTGGCAGTAGGTGAAAAAAACTTAAGGGGTATTCTATCTCAGCAAGTCAAGTGTAAGAATTGACTGAAACCACAGTAAGAAAGTTCACATGTCGCCATTTACTGTATCCTATTTAACAGCTAAATTCACTTTAGCACCTCTTTAATACTGCATCGATCACATCTCTTTAAACACTAGTGTCACATACCTGAGATTAGGGAGGTATTCAACTAGACTGCTGGAAATTAAGATCACAGAGCAGTTTGTCAATAGTTGTATAATTATTCCATCCTAACAATAAGACTTCGTGGAGTTCAGTTTGAGCAGAAGAAAAACAAAGTAACAGGACTCTGAAATATCTGTACACATTCTTACAGAACTCTGAGCCAGTGTAAATCAATGAAGATCAAGACATTTAATGGACACTTAGGCTGAGCAATACTGTAAGGATCTCTCTAGAACAGAGCTAATGGCTTTAGATAAGCCATAGGTTTATGAACAAGAAGTGATGCTTCAGCTTTTCAGGTTTTTTTTGGTTTAATGCTCTCTTTGGGACCAATGGCAATATCATAAAGTGCTTCCAAGAAAGTGATGAAGTTATGAAAAACCAAATTTCCACCAGAATTTTTTTGAATTACATTGAAAGCAGGTTTGAATGGCATCTTAATCATCATTGTTATATTAATATATAATGATAATATGATTATATATATGATATGATAATATTATTATTATAATCATCAGATTATGTGCTGAACAGAAGAGAGCCAGAAAAGGGTTAAGAATAAGGACAATGTTAAATGGAATCAAACCTGGGAAAACTTCAGCTATACACAGTGTTTGGAAGGAAAATAATTCAATAAATGTTAGTTAAAACACAGTAACATGGAAGTGTGAAATTCAGAGCTGGTCCTGTTTCATCCCTGCTGCAAAGCTGTGTCATTTAAATTAAATTCCAGCCAGAGCCAATTTGTCCCATGCAGTGAGATGAAGGACCACAACATGACAACAATGCAACCAACAAGTTTAGTCGTCAGAAGTCTGGGTTCAGAAAGGGCAAAAAGTATTTCTCTGCAAGGCCCGTGACAACCCAGCAGTATTTTCATCTGAACTTCAGAAGGATGTAAACAAACACGAAGGACTTTGGAGAAGAGCTTCAAAACAATTATGTGGTTGCAGGAACTGACTGAGACTTCTTCACAAGAGCTAAACATATGTAGTCCAATTGAGCAGCCTCCAGCAGCGGTGGGAGACAGAGCTGGGAATTTTTGAGAGTCTTCATCTAAAGTCCAAAACGTGAAGGTATTTACAGAAACACGAATCAAACCATAAATTAATCACTAGAAAGTAAGCTGGAAGGGAAAAGTATACCCCATAAAAAAGTGATTCTGCTGTGAAATAAGTAGCCAGGAAAGCAGCTGCGTATCAGTACAGATTAGCAGGTACTAACAACCAAATCTGATGGGGGTTGTTTGCTGAAATCACACAGAGCCCGGGGGAGCAGCACAATTAGCAAACAGAAAAGGACCTGAAGACAGACTTCTTGGTGTTCTCCAAATTAAACATCTAAAGCCTTTCCCTTCCTAAGTTTTTGAAATAACAGCACCTTGATTATTTCAATCATCTAAACGCCTCACTAAAATTTTGATCCACTAATTTATGCAGAAGGCTCTTCCTCCTAGGAAAAACAAAAAGGTTTGCTATGACTGATAACAGAAAAACCTTTTGCATGTATTAGTTCAGTTGCACATCTATTTCATTTAAGAATGTAGAAATTATTGGAATACAGCTGTTAGAGCCTATCGATCACACTGTCAGCATCTGAGGCTTTTTGGGTTCACAGAAAGAGCAGACAAATGCAGCGGGGAGGAGAACCTGTAATTTTGCTTTTTGCTATTCCTATGTCTGTAAAACTGACTGAAGCAAACATCCACTTCTAGTTGGTCTTGCATTTTACTACATTAGCACACATGGGCACATCGCTGGATTGGTGTCTCACAGGGGAGTCACATATTGGCAGGAGCAACAGACAACAACGATGTCATATTTTCCAGTTCTTAAACCTATGTCTTACTGAAAACTGGCAATCCAGTTCCTGCATCTTATTCCAGGTTAAAGCAATCCCTAATTGTCATCTAAATCTTGTTTGTCAACTTCATGGCACACAAATACAGCAATGTTTATTTTCTACATCCTTCCATTCATATCAGTGAGAACCATTTTACATCAAATCTTCCTCCAGCTTCTCTGTCCACCCCTTAACTTCATGTCCTTGTCTATTTTCACTTTTGCTCGATTTTTTCCTCCTTTGGGAACAATAACGGAGGCACAGAAACTTTCCAGTCACAGTTGTTTTTCCCTTGGAAATTAAAATGATAGGCATGGGTAGGGGAAAAGGACCGCACAGTAGCAATTACGCTCATGTCGAGTACATCATTTGGCCTGTGTATTTTGGTTGCCTTCTGAAGGTCCTTTTATTTTAGCCCCAGGCCTACTTGGCTGCAGTAGGTCATTTGTTTCCGACAGCAATAAAAATAAAAAGAAAAAAGAAGCAGCCCCAAAAGCAGCATTCTTTTTTTTTTCCCCCTGAGGATGTTGTTTTCTAGCCCGTCTCAGTTTCCGGTTCCCATGAACCAGCTTGTCACTGTTGTGTTTGGATTCACTGTGCCATAGGAAAATGTTAAAAGGCTTGCTTTATTGAAGGCAAAAGCAAGACAGATGTTAATAGAAAGCCACCTTGATTTCCATGCTTTTAAAAAAACACATCTAATTTTCCAACTTTTTTCTCCACAGTCCTACTTTTTTTTATTCCAGAAAAACCCCTTTCATCTTTCCTAAGGTTTGAGAGGTATGAAAGGGCCAGGGTTTGCTTTCTGCAGCAACTCACTTTCCCTATGGATGGTGCTGCTCTGCCAGGAGATCCTCACCAGGATTTTGCCCATTGCAATGAGTATTTCGGGAACTATGATCCTGCCATGGCTCTACCATCTCGCTAAGAGTGAGAGCTGGGCCAGACCATTCTCATCTTCAGATCCAATCCATCCCTCTCTGCTCCAAAGAGAGAGGTCAGGGGATAAGAGTACGACAGGTAACAAAAGCCCAGAGAGCTGTTGCTCTGTGGCAACTGTGGCTTGTGGGAAACACACACACACACACACACACACACACACACACATATATATATGTATGTATAGTTACTCTCTAGTCTTCAGTGGTTACTGCAGGACTTGGAGTAAAAAGGGGTTTTTTGCTTTGGTTTTGTTTTTATACAGCCTCATGTTATAAGCTGGAATACCTAGCCCTGCTTCCATTAGTAGGTTGGAGTGGATGATCCAGTGAAGTCCCTTCCAATCTGAATTATCATCCTATGACCCTAAAAAGCAATTAAACTCTTAGTCCAACCCCCCACCGCAAATAGCTTTGGGACTTGACTGATTTCTATCCAGCTTGGCAAAGCAGTATCAAAAGACAGTTAAAGTCCTGGGAGTTATTTTCATTTGGGGCTTGGTTTGTTTGGTTTGGTTTTTTTGTTGGCTTGTTTATGGGGGGAGGGGGTTTTTGTTTGATTGGTTTGTTTTTTTTAAAATTATGGCAGGACAGAGAAGGAAGATGAAAAGCAGATTCCTCCCCCCTCCCCTTTCCTGGGAAAAGCAGACAGATTTCTCATTTTGAATGATCTTTAGCAACAGCACATACATCAACCAGCCTATTTCCTTCAGCTGTTTATGTCTGTGACTAAGATAAGCCAAAGACACCAACTCTCACGCAACAGCCCCATCTTCCCCTCCTCAAGATGCCAGCCTTTCTCCAGAGGGGCTCACACCCTGATCTAGCAGATGCCACGGGGAAGTAATGGTGCTCCATAGCTGCAGCTCCAAGCTCTGGGGCTCTCTGGCACAACCGGAGACACCCCATACTCCTAAGGAGCCACAAAATTCACCCCCCTCTCCCTCTGAGAAATGGCTTAGACGAAACCTGGGAGAGCTAGCACATACTTTTGTGTCACTGGCACAGATAAGTTGCATTTTTTGCTGTAGTTTCATGCCAGAGACAGCTGTTACATGCTCTGGCAATCTTCCTCTTGAAAACAGCCACACGTACTTCAGACTCCACAGGAACTCCTAGGTGCTCTCACGCCCCAGAAGGTTTTCAACCCTGAGGACAGGTACAAGATTCGAAAGCAAGATTGGGCCCTCAGTCAGCAAAACATCCAGGTTTCTAAGGGCACTATCTCACCCTGGGCTGGCTTCTGTGGACAGTTGGAGACACCCAGTGTGAGCCGCCCTCGGGGTGACAGGTGAGGAGCCCCAACTGCTGCTGCTGCCTCAGGATGCCTCCCCAGGGCTGTACTTAGTGTCAGCATCAGCCAGGCACCCGGCTGCCCCCAGGTAAGTGGATCGGAGATAGTGGGATCCCTCGCCATGAACTGATGTGCATTTCTACACAGGAGCCACAGGTCCCAGTTTATACCTCTGTGCTTCCCCCTCCTTCCCCTGATGTGGGCTAAAACACAGCAGAGCCTGAAAGGTTTAGGGTAGTTCTGCATATTTATGTATGTATATGTATTTATGATTCAGGCAAAGCCAAAATACTAAACAAAGCTCTTTTCCCCGACAGGCTGCACATGAGCATGGCACGTTCGAGTGTGCTGTGCATTTGACTCACAGCAGCCAGGAGACTTTGGCAATCCTCTTAAATAACAGGCACTGTGGTGGCCCTGTAAGTCTGGGGCTGTAAGTCTGGGGCATGAAGTCTGGGGCACTGTCCCCCTCCCATCTCACAAGGCAATATGACAGCCTATGTCACAGCTCCTTAGCCTCATGTGCCAGGCCTGAGTGACCTGCACGCTGCACCATCGTGTTTGGAGCAGCGGGGGAGGCCGGGGATGCAGGGGAGCAGGACTCTGGTGCAGCGTGCCAGCTCAGAGCACAAGGAGTTCAGTGCCATCACATGGGTTAGGGGTGCGTAGGAAAAAATGCAGGAGGCATTCTCCATGTTCCCTCATTCACAGAAGGACTGTGAATGCCTGTTCTAAGAAAATCCTATTTGTGCCTGTTCTGGGATCTTGATTCCCTCAGTGCTGCCTGTCCTCTCCTAAAAAATAAAAGGGAGGGGGTGAGGGTGGAGGTCGGCAGACTAGTGGCGGTACTGAGAAATTGTAAAAGGGCAAACTGACACGTGGTAGCACACAGTAGTATTTCATCGATCCCACACCAACCACACGTTGCACAAGGGCTCATTTCTGCATGCAACGGAGGGAGGGCAGCACCACCAGGCTCACGCAGGCTGGCACTGTTCTGGAGAATTCCCGTAACCTCTTGGCAGGGTTCAGAGCTGGTCCAGGACCCAGCCAGGGGATGCTTGCTCTGCCATGCAGCCAGCCTCCTGTGACGGGACTACAAAAAAGCAGCACACCCTGCCCTGCGTCCTCTGCACATGCAATTTTTTGAGGTGCTCTGCCTCTGGTCTGTGAGAGGAGCTCTGCCCTGGTATGCTGCATGCACAGGATGAGGATCCTGCACAGAATCTGGTACTCCTGAGTTTGGGATAGAACCCGCCTCGAAGGATCTTGCTCCCAGCTGTGGCAGCAGCACCCTGCCAGCACTTATAACACCTTCCAGTTCCAGCCTACTGCATGATAGTACATGATACATGATAGTATCCAACCCCTCCAGCCCTACCTCCAGATCTCTCAGAAAGGGAAAAGCATCACCCTTTGGGTTGCAGGAAGCACAGGCTGGCCACACACCCTCCTTGTGAATTTCAGTTTGTTGTCAAACCAGTGCTAATTACAATTTCTTTGTACGAGCACTCTCACACAGGCAGCATTTTGCTTGTGAACAATCAACAGAGCCCAAGTAACTGCAAAAATAGAATCAGATGCAATAACACCTTACATAAGCTTTGGTTAATAATAAACCCAACTTTACTCAAATCCTAGTGACTCTAGTCGTAGTAGTGACAAGATAGGAGACAACTATGAGAACATATTGAACCATTTCGCGTGAAGTGATGAGATTATCCTTCCTGCATTTTGTGAATTGTTAATGAAGGAAAGGACATATTTGGGGTTCCCCTGTCCCATTAATTGGAATTGTTCTGGTAGCTTGAATCAAATATCTGATTTATCAGAGTGATTGTGAGCATTACAGCACAGACTGATAAACTGTGTTTTACTGGGACCCAAAGCTATAAATACATACCCAGTAGAATTCTCAGCTATCTTTTGGTTTACCTCCCTCTAAAATCAATGATAAGACCCTAAAAAAAAAGTGATGTTACGACTATTGTTTGGCTAAATCGGGTCTGTTCTGGCTATCCTCATGCTTCTTGATAACACAAACTGGTCTTTATAAACTGTGTTTACTTCTGCCAAAGCACAACCTGCTTGATCAGAGAATAATCCAAATTTCTGATAAACAGGATTATCCATTTTGGACCCCTTTGAACTAAGAAAATAGCAGTCTTCCCTCCTGCCCCTTAGTGATTGTAAGGGCTGCAATACTGTCACAGAAGTTTACAGAGCTACCCAAGAGCACGCTCTAGCCTGCCTATTCCTCCTACTCAGGAGACATTATTTGAGGAAAGCATTAAACAGATATTATTATCAGCCATACCTATCCTCTTCTGCCATGGAGACAGTAATGTTCCAGGACAGGTTAGAGACAAAAAGGCACCCAAGTCTTCAATAGCTAAGTGACTAAGAACACACATTCCAGGGGCAAAGGAAAGGAATTTAGATGCATTGAAATGCAATAGTCTCAGCCTCAGTGATATTAACAAAGAACAAGCCCTGTAAAGGAATTTGCAAGGTCATAACCTGGTAAGAAAATTCATATTCCTTCCAGACACTGCCAATTAGATTTTCAAGCTTCTCTAAAGCCTGTTCTGAGTCAGACATTGCTTCAAGTTTTTCATGTCTCAATAATAATGTATGTGTTGGTGCATCAATTATACCTGTATCTAATGCGAGTTATTTAGATATGTTTGTTAAAAGCAAAAATCCCCATCCATTTGCATATCAGATCATCTGGTTTTCCTCAGTTTGATGACAGGAGTCCAACCTAGATGTTAATTACAGAGAATATTTCAAAAGCAAAGGCACTTCTTAGGGTAACTTTGGAGGGAGAAAGTAACACTCACTTTTCGATTGCAAGCTGAATTTGCATTAACATTTTTGGCCACATCTCTGTTTTCGGCTACTTATACCTTTGCTGTTTTCTGCATACTTGGTGAGGCAAGGAGTATTTGTAGAAAGATAAAGCATATGCTCTGACATAATGAGATGCTCCCCTAATATATGAAAATGTTAACATTTATAACCTGTCTTAATAGTGACTTTTTTTCTTTGATGTGTCAGATTTCTTAGCTTTAACAACATTCTAACAATTTTTTAGTGCTTTTTTAAATGAAGGAATGCACATGCATACATATCGTGGGAAGAGCTGCTGTCTCAAAGTCATGGTGGAAGAAGTGTCTAGGTTCAGAAGTGAGCAGTAGCACTGCCATGGACATCCAGCAGAGAGAGGGAGCAGATATCACTGCATCACAGCGTGACCCTGAATAAGATATCTGACTGCTCAGGTCCAGTTTCTCAGTTTGTGAAACAGGAATATTAATGTTTAACTACCTCAATAAACCAACACCTACACATTAATACTGAAAAGGCCATGGTTAGAAATACGATTTAGTACATGGGAGCTCCTTTTGCTAAAAGTTTGACCATTTGACATTCTCATCCAAAAAAAAAATTTTAAAAAAAGCTGTCTATAAGAATGACACAAAATTGACACAAGGCCTCGCAGAGAGGATGATTTGGGGATTTAACGTATCAAAGAGAAGGTCAAAAGGTAACTTGATTACAATCTACAGGTACTTATACAAAGAGAGCAACTGTAACCAGAGGGCTCCATCTCCTAGACAAAGGCAAAACAACTACTAGAAATTCTAAATACCCAAGGCTGCAAGGAAGGGGCTGACAGTAGCAATCTTCAGATCAAGGCTGGAGAGCATAAAGTTTTGAGACACACACTAGGTCACTGGCTTACCTTCAGGCATCACTGGCCAAGATCCCACATGCTTTCTTTGCAGAGGGGTCAGATCAGACTCAATCTGAATGCATTATTCCAGCCTCCATCTAGAAAATTATTTTTTAAACTGCACAAATTGAATTAAAGATCCAAGAGGGCATCCTTATCCAAGGACTGGTAATAACTCAAGAAAAACCAACATTGAAGCACTAACATACAATGTTATCAAAGTTTCTGTTGATAGCTTTAAAACATCAGCTCAACCTTTAAAAAAGGTTTTCTTGGGGGTGTGGGGGGGAAATAGAATAGCAATTTTTGCCAGAGAGGCAAAAAGAGGGCAGAAAGGTGAGGAAGCCAAACAGTCAAGGGCAGCCCCACAGTGCTCCAGTTGCTATGAGGGAGGGAGGGAGGGAGGGAGGGACAGCTAGGAAAAAAGTTATTGTGAGTCAAAAAGCCTCAGGAATGGGAGGAAAGATTTCATGTCAGCTATTTCACTGTGGAACTCTGCTTCTGTCACCTGTAAGTGGTCTGTCTTTTCTGATTTGAGACCTTTGTGTGGGAATGCACAAGAGTCTATCTGTTGTCCCCTTGTCCTCTCGTTTTGGGTAAAGATGGGTGATCAGCACTCCCCAAATTTGAACAGACCAGTCTTTTGAATAATTAATTCAGCTGGAAATAACTGCATGAGGTAAATAGTAACAGGAAAAGACAGTTGTTTCATAACTGTTTTAAACACAGTTTACCAAGCCTAGGAAATCAAAGCTCCGTACTGTCAGGTTGCACTTATCCTTCCCCATCTCTATTATCAAGACTCCAGCATCTACAGGCAACATCACTCCATAATGTAGGCAACTCTGAAAGGGTCCAAAAAAGTTAAACCACAGCTGTAAGCAGGGATGAATTTGGATATTCACACCTTGCCTGTTATTTCTTCACATATTCCAGAACTGCAGATAAGAACCATCTTCTAGATGTGTGTCCCCTTCTTCATACAGACAATAATAATTTAAAAAAAGCCAAACTAAAAAATCCTGTGCCTAAATCCCTGGAAGTCTCTCCTTTGGACTTATATGTCTAAACAGATTGCCTTTCCATGAAAAATGGAAACATTCAAGCTTCAAATTAACCAGGGTTAAAGGAGTGCTCTGTTGGGATACAGGAAACTTGGGTTTAACCCCTCGTCTTCTGTGTGATTTAGAACTTAAAACATGAACCTGTACCTTCTATCTTCTGGAGGTCCATAAGGTAACCAGAATAGGCTGCTGTATCCTAAAAGCAGCAAACTAAAAGTAGCTCCTAAAAGGAGCAAACACTGGTAAGGATTATGTTGAAATGATGCACTGCCTGCAGTATCACATTCCCAAATGTCACATTATTTACTGTAAGCACCCATGAACCACATGTACTCTTATCTCCTGATTCAAAGGTAGTTGGCTGCAGACACCAGCAGAGACAAACCCACAAACATAACATTATGTGGTTGGCTGTTTACTTTCCATCGTTTACCAACACAGATCCAACTGGCAAAGGATCTAGTTCAGGTTTTGTCTTTTTTTATTTTTTTTTTTTAAATTAGTAAAAAAAATGTAAGTTTTTATGCAAAGTCGCATAACTTTATGTTGCTAAGTCAGCAATAAATAACATATTTAAGCATTTAAATAAGACCCATTTAAAAGTCCAGTTGACTCTATAGCTATAAAAGCAATTAAATCAACATTTTTACATATTGCAATTACAACACCGCTCAGTGAAGAGTTTGGATGGAATCCTGGTGAGGGACGTGAGTGTCCCTGCAGCATGTTTAGTCCCATTAAAAATTTCTAGGAACTACTTCAGATGACATTTATGATCCCAGGCCTCTTGTCAAAAATATCTCTTTCTAAATATTTCACAGAAATCAGTAGAACACCATTTCCAGGAGGTGTTTCAAATCAGCTTCAGTGGAAGCTGAGCACCTACCAGACTTTAGAAGACAAATTATTACCCACTTGTGAATCTCTCAGGTACAGGCTATTTGTATTTCTACCACCAAAGGAAAACAGCTTTCCTCATTTTGGGGAGCACATTCGTGTGTCCTATGAGTTTAGAAAAGTACAGACCAAGTCCTGTATTTTTTACTTTCCCCATGCAGCACTTCCGAGATTGTCAGGACTCCAGGAGGAAAATAAATTTCGTTCCTTAAAAGTTAAGTATACTTTACCTGAAAAAGATGTTCTTGGTCTGTTAGTGATTATCAAGTGTAAAAGGAGAGGAAGACAGATTGCAGGTTTTCCCCCACCCCTCTCCTTAGGCATCCAAGAGATACTGTTCTGCAGCAGCCTCAGGTCAGAAGCAACCAGGCATCTATCTCATCTGGCCTCAACTTCCCTGGTTCTGCTTTTCATCCACTCAGATGCCCAGTCCAACCATCTTGCTCTACTACACTAATGCAAAATCCCCAAAGAAATTCAGGGTTGTTGAGACATCCAGGGCTTTCTCCTTGGTAGCATGAGATGCCTGTTTGACCCCTGCCACACAGAGATGCAAAGAAACTGGTTTTCATCATTTTATCCAAGAGTATTCCTAACTCTCAACACCTAAAAATGGATCAGAATCACTTCCACCATGTCTTCCATCACAGACTGTGTTGTAAGAGGAATTTCATCTTATGAGTCCTCAGTGAATGGCCAAATTTCTTTGCAGCTCTAGCTTTAGTTGACCATACCTTGTGATTGGTAGGATTATGGATACACCCCAACACACAGCATTTCTTAGCAACTGGATTTGCTAGGGAGATCACGTTTAACAAGGGTTTATCTGTTCGGAGCTGAACGCCCTCTGTGCTCGGTTGTGGCTACAAAAATACCTGGCACAGATATTTGGATTGCACATGAAAATTACTGAAGGTGGATATTAAAACACACAGTGGCCAAGTACTATTTTTACTGAGTTGTTTTCCTTATCTTCCTCATACCTTGACTAGTCCTAAAACCATCAGTTATTAGGAGAAACCACTCTCTTACCCAGAAGGGCTACATTTCTGAGAGGGCAATGACATTTTGCAGCTGTAAAAACCACTTTTGCCTTCATCTAGTCAGATGAAGATAACAAAATTCTCGTGTTTTTGACAAAGCATGCTAACAAGCCTTGACAAGGGAGGATAGATGCCTTTCCAGACATTCAAGAAACACACTTGGTGAGTTTTTAGCATGACACACACTGCTCTGCTTCTGTGATCACACTTCTGCATTGAGATTTGAAAGGCATGTCTCTCAGCAGTGATACCGACTTCAGCAGCCTCTTTTCCTCACATTTTCATTTGCTCCTCAGTGCTCTCATTCACATGATGGTGGTACGTTTGCCCATGCAGTTGTGCATTCGGCCAGGTGAGAACAGACTCAGGTTAAAAAGAGCCTATCAGAAAGGTTTGGCTTAAATGAAGGAGTATTTATAGATTGGCCCAGCCATCATAATTCAACTCTGCACCAGTAAAATGGGAACAGAAAGTAAATGGGAGGATAAACAAGCTATCTCTGGGGCAGGTATGCCCAGCCTCCTTCCACAGCTTGCACCTTGCCCTCTGACTCTTGCTGCCACCCAGCCCTACATGGCCAAAAAGCCAAACAAGAAGACAAAAAGGAGATGTGGATGGTAAGGTCTGGGTTATAAAGATCTCAGTTATTCCCATCAAGAGCCCTCCTGCCTCCCAATACAGAAGACAGGCCGAGATTGTGAACAGAGAACCTCTCTGCCACCCCTCAGAGCCCCACTGCCCCACCAAGGCCCCCTGCCCTCTGATGCCACTCTGGTCCTTCTATTCCGCAGAACCACACAAAGGGCCAATAAAGACGAACATAATTAAAACTTCCTGCCTCTGAATTCGCTCTCCACTTTACCTCCCAATATTTTTTAATTCATCAAACAATGGACAAAGGTGGGGAGAGAGGGATGAAGGGGCCTCTGTTCAAAAAAGTGTGTACATACCAAAATGAAGACTGCAAGTGACAAACCAAAGGTTCAAATGCATAATTTAAGAATGTTGTCCTTATAGCTCCAATCACCACATATGAGCTTCCTGGTTTCAGGAGTATTTCACACTACAAACAAGCCACCCTTGCTCTTAGTCACAGAGGTACAGTCATGTGACTTGAGACTAAGACAGAAAAAAAAAAAGAAGTCCATCACCAAGTGGTCCAAGAATCACTGAGAAAGCAGTTTGGAGTTTTAACTTACTTTTTGCACTTTTGATGTTTGGAAAGTGGGGGGAAAAAAGCCAGAGAAAAACTAGGCTGCCTAAAAGATAAAGGAAATGAAAAGAGGTAGAATATAAAGCAAAGGATTGAATAAAAGAGGAAATGAAGAAAAGAAAAAGACAACTCACAAGCCTCTCAATAAAGCAACCAAAACCCACAAAGAGCAAATATAAGCAATATTCAAAATGCAGTCTAGCATTTAGTTTGCATTTGAAATAAGGTTGTCTGCAGAGCTTTCGTCCCAAGTAAGTTTGAGAAGCCTTACCTTAGGGGGCTGGAATTTTTAAAATCTTAAAATAATAAAGAATTTGAGGTGAAACAAACAAAAAACCAACAACCCAAACCACAAAATGACTAAAGAAAAAACCAAAAAAACCCAACTAACAGCAAAACGGGTCCTTCAAGGAATAAGAGGTTATTGTATCATTCTTTCAAAAGATAATCTCAAAGACTGTCACAATGACAAAGACACACAGCTGACATATTTCTTGATATTTAGTAAATGTTACTGCTCAGCTATATCTTCCTTTCTTTGACTTAATTCTGTTTCATGAGCATGAGAATACACAGAATTGACTTACAAAGAATGGTAAGAAGGTGAATATTTACATAGGCATAAACCAAGAAAAAGAAATCTAAGTTGTTTTGCCTTTTAAGTTCTCACTTTCTTGCTGCATTTTTGTAGGAAGTTAAACTTGGAGGAGGCAGTGCAACTGCAAGAGAAGCTGCATCCACAAGCTCTCCACGACTCAGGCCACCTGAGCATAAATCCTCTCTCACAGACTCCAATTTCACAGGCACTTTTGCAGCTGGAATAAGCCAGCAACACCAGTTACAGAAGTCCTCCCACCAGTGTCCTGCACAGCTTCCTGGTGTAACAGAAATGCTGGTCTTGGCCAGGTTTGGAAGGAGTTCAGATGGCCTCTGTGTCACTGCCCAGTGACAGACAGTACAGTCCAAGTTCCCTGGGTCACTGTGACATGTGGATTCCTACACAAAGACATCCACGTCTTTCCAAGGGCCAATACAGGAAAGACACCTCTAGAAGAAACTCAAGCAGTAAAAAGACAAACATACAGGCAAGGAGGGTGGACTGAAACCCATGTCTTGGCTTTTTTCTCTTCTCCAGCTGATGGCAGCTTAGAACACTGTCCACCAAACCACATTAAGAGCAACTGCATGGGCAGACAATAAGCAACCCAAGACAGGTTCATGAGAAGAACTGCTTCATTTATCTGTCTTAATGACTGTCTGCCTGCCCCACCCCAAGAACTATCACAGGCAATCCTACTAATTTCCTTATCCTTCCCACAGGCTCTCTGACAAGGAGTGAAGCCCCCTGCTATTCAAATTAGTGACTCCTCACAAGTGCCCTCCTATATCAAGAGCAAGCCCAAGTTTTAGTCATTTAGTCTTTTTTCACCGCAGGTGCTTCAGGGCAGATCTACCCCAGGCACTACACCTGCTGTGAGGATAACCACAGAGGCACAATCAAACATTTCACCTCCTGTTACAAAAGGGAAACCTTTGCAGTTAGACTAAGGATGAACCAAACAGAAATGAAGCTTGTCTGAACCTTTGTTCATTAGTTATAATTCAATCCTTCAAAGAGACAGAGAAGTATTGGTAATAAATATTTTTTTCACACAGTTATGATGAAACACAGCCTTGCACATCCCACTTGTCTTTGCTTCTAACCTCACCAGCCTCCCTCTGCTTCTGTGGAACTGCTAAAAACCACAAAAACCTCACCCACCGCTCCTTCCTCTGCTTTCTTGTCATCTCCATGAGAAATGGGCAAGAATAGTCTGATTTTAGTGGCGGAAGATCCCATGTCATAGCTTTTGTCCCTTTACTACTGAAATAATACAAAACAGACTGACTACAGGGCTCAGTCTGATCCAAAACACACATGGGAATATAAGGTATCAATATCAAGTTGTATAGCAAACCAGAAGCTGAGATCAAGGAACAGACCTTCATACTTTACTACAAGGTCTGTTTCTTGAGATGCGATTCAGTCTTCACCAGCTTCTCTTAATTTCACTTTTCAGATAAAAAGAACAGTTAAAAATAACCCTATGTGTCGACACACAGTGAAGTGAAATGGGAAGCCAATTGCCTGTGACTAAGGTGAGAGACTGAAGGCTGTAATGTGTAGTAAAGCCTTCACACATCAGGGTTTTTAGTACCACATGAGATTTCTTTATTACATATCAGTAAATTAATTTCATGACATAACAATAAAGTAACATGCCTTATTATTACCATATTTTACCCTACCACAGAGCTCACAAAACGCAAGGCACCTTGTATGTAGCAGTGATAACTAGAATTTTTTTCCTGGAAACATGCACGGAGTTGACGCTTGAACAAGATCCAGCACAACAGAAGCTTAAGGTTCCTATCTACTTCTACAAGAAACAGTTGTGTTACAGACAGCCCTGAACATCCATATTTATTATATTAGAAAAGCATTGGAAATCCTGGATGCTCATGTAGACTGTATGCAGTAGCAAGGAAATAACCTCACACATCAGGATTTTTACACGAGAACAGTGAATTCTCCTGACAGGTTCCAAAATTAAGTCATCTTTCTCAACAAAGGACTGATTTTACGAGATCCTTCCTGAAGTATTCATGTGTACAAACAGTATTTTCCCTCACCTTAAACTCATCCCTGACACCACCACCACCACCACAAAGATCAAGGTAATTCTTGCTGCCTTACCTGTATTCCTGCTGCAGACAGTCCCAGGACAGGGATGAGAACACACCAAACCTCCTCCAGCACTGAGGATCTGGCCACCGCACTTGCTCAGGGCCTCTCATGGACACCATATCCCTCATTAGCCACAGCCTCTGCTGGTGGCTTTGGCAAAGCTTCTTGTGGCCCTGCCATCTCCACACTGCTGCTTAACAGCCTGCATCCGAGACAAGGGCAAGGTTTCAGCCCTCCCAACCTCCCTCTTCAGGCCTGGAAGCAAAACCCTCCCAAGCACAAGTGTAAGAAGAGGTGTCACCTCCACAAGGAAAACTGCTATCAGTAGTAAAAACTACTGAGAATGGCAGTGATGCCTAAGGAGGGAAACAGCTTTATATTTGTAGAGGTTGAATGAGTAAATCATTAAGGGATTGCACGTAAAAGCAGGAACACAACTTTTCCTTAGCGCATAGGATGGTGGTGGTGAGATAGGCTGGAGAGACCAATGTGCTCAGGTGATGTGGCATGCAGGGCATCTGGGGAGAAAATTTAACAGTGAGGGAAATGGAAAAGCTGCCTCAGTTCTGCTTTTTCTCTGGAAGTTCATGACTCAGCTCTCCTCTCCTGTTGGGATTTCTCCTATTGAAAGACCAACCTGACTCTGCCAAAATCTGATTCCTGTGCTGAT
Organism: Ifrita kowaldi; assembly: GCA_013398055.1. Classification (NCBI taxonomy): domain Eukaryota; kingdom Metazoa; phylum Chordata; class Aves; order Passeriformes; family Cinclosomatidae; genus Ifrita; species Ifrita kowaldi. The sequence goes on from VZRS01004833.1 coordinate 43,109, forward strand.
GCTTTACCTTCCCAGACTACTTTTTACAGAAAGAATCAACTCTTGTTTCGGAAATACCACCTGCAACATCCCTCTCAGCTCTGTGAAATGCACATTGAGCACTGCAGTGTGCTGACAGCTACTGGCTTTGAATCTACATTTGCAATTACAACCCCTCTATGCCTTTGTCTTCTTTTTCTCTTCTACCTGCTTGCTCTTCTTTTGAGATTAGGAATGGACTTCTGGGCAACTACCATGTTACCTAAAAATGTAGATCCCCCACGCCGTGGGATCCTGAGCTGCTGGGAAATATGGCTATCAGCAAAGAATACAGGCTACTATTTCAAGGGGGCTGTGGTACTTTATTACCCATCAATCATACCTGGACTTGCAGCAGTTTTTTGTATTTTGACTTGTATTGGGAATATGAGTCAAATTCAGCAGAGAAGTAAAGATTATTCTTCAGCTACAGGTTAGTTATTGAATGGTCATTACAGTATTATAGTTGTACTGCCATGGTATGGTGTGAGCCTGAAACATCACAGAAAGTTCATGTTCAGACTAGAGAGAGAACCTGGAGAGAGAAAACAGAGGGCATAGAAAATTAACCTGAGGTTATTTCCAGGGTGGATGATGCTGTGGACATTTCACGGACAGAACTGAAGCGTCTGGAGCTGGCCTAAGTAAGGGCTGCTAGATTTTGGTTCATACAAGCAGCAGTTCCTTTGCTGTCTTTGCACATTACTTCAGAAATAGAAAGATGTGGTACCTGAAGACACTGCATTGTCAGACACTGGAAGGTGTCAGAGTGTGGAGCAGCAACTCTGAATCACTGCGAAGCAGCTGAACAGATGCTCACTTTGCCACTCCTAATTATCATGGTTTAACACACAAAAGAAAGAGATGACAACACTTTTCGAAAAACAAATTACCATAACAGTTGCCAGTCCTTCTTTTCCATTGTACTTATGCCTATTGTACCCCCAACAATGAAATAATGTGTCACTTCAGCTATCCTCAGGAAAGAGAGTTGTATATATTCACACTGACATTCACACAAGCAGCAAGTAAATTTGATGGATATCAGCCATATTAATACTCACAATAAGAGGAAAAATCGTGTACTTCTAGATCCTTGTAAAAACTTCCTTCTGTTTATGGCTTTCAAATTTCAGTCAGCTGGAGAAAAGCACAGGAAGGTGAGAAAAATAAAAAGGGACATGACCAAGAACTCCCTGGATAAGACACAACTGAGTCTTGGCTAGATGTCTCCAAGTACTGCAGTCCAGTAACATTGTTAAGGGCCTCACTTATTCAGACAACTGAGCTCACAAGTCTCTAGCAAGCACATCTCTCCTTTGCTCTTCCCAGTGCAGGAATGTCCCCAGTACTTTGAATACTGGCCCTGCTGCCCAGCTCTGCTGGGGACCTGCCTCTGTGAAGCAGGTGCATACTTGATCTCATCCTGCTCCTTCGGCTCGTGGCACGAGAGAAGGGTTCATATGCTCCAGGGGGACAAGGAAGGCAGACCTAAACACTCAAACCCTGCTTCCACCAGCAGCACAAACTGGCAGAGGGAATAGCATGAATGACCCATCAGGAAAAGAGCCACCAGTCATCTAAAAACAGGAGACCAAGTGCCAAGGTGCTCCTCATCCTCCACTGAGCAGGGATAGGAGTAGTATTTTCCTCCTCTCATGGTCTCAAGAGAAAAGGAGAGTTGTGGAATGTTGCCCTTATTCCAGGAGTCATGGGGAGAAGGGGTTGAAACAGTCCCTTTTCTATCAAGCTTAGCTGCTTCTCTGAGGGTTCTGGAGTATTTACAGCACAAGCACATTAGGACGTGGGACTAGTGTATTTGAGGCTTTCTGGTCCCAAAGTCATGAGTGTGAGGAATCGCCCTAGCAGGAGACTTAATCCGGCCTGTTCTTTTTCCATTATGTACATTACCATCAAGAGAACAAAATCCTCACAACGTGTTTTTTCATCAGCAGTTGTAGTTTCAATATGGATTTCTTAATTTAGGGGTAAGTTTGCAAGACCAGTTCATCTCTTTCCGCTGTGAATCTTGAAACACATCTCTCGTCTCCAAAGAACAGCAGAGGACTGATCAGTAGTCACAGCAGCTACCAACAAAACCACAAGTATTTGGAGTAATTTTTTTCCCTCCTGTTTGCACAGATCTACTTTGAAAAAGATTTCAAGGAGTCAATTAGTGTTTGGTCATTGGGCATCTGTGACAGGAGATGACTGAGTGAATCCGTAGTTCCTTTCACTCACTGTGGGTGTTGGGTAGCAGTTGCACAAAAGTGTATTGCTCCTTTTACTGTACATGGAAACGAGCTTCCAAAGTAAACCAAGGGACAAATGTTGCTGCTCAGAACACCCATTAACCTTCCGATCAAATCCCTCTTTGATATCCAAAGTGGTGTGTTCCAAGAGCACGTGCTATTGACTGCAATACCATGAAAACTGGCTGGCTCCCACACAGGATTGTAATTTGGGTAAATCTGTTTTCCTTTATGTACTTACTTTTTGCAGTGAGGAGGAAAAGGGGTTGTGGGGAAGAAAAGGGGTGCGAGGCAGCAAAACAAGGCAGAATGCCAGTGTTTTCTTTCAGTCTGTGTTCGTACCCACTAAAACATTTTGCCAAATCAAAGAGATGAATTACTGTACTGTTTTTGGAGGCTGATGCAACTCTTTTTGCTCACTCTGAGCCTGCAGTCAGCTGGTATCATTTTGCAGGCTAGAAGAGCTGTGATTTACAGTCTCGGGGATATTAACAGTTGGATCACAAGTTTTGAAACTTTCAAAGCACAGCACTGGGTGTCTGTTCTTTCAGGGTGTGCTTCGGCAGATGGTAGTAGCCAAGAATATTCACCCTGCCTTTCACCTCCATTAAATGTTGGCTGGTGGGTAACTAGTGCTCTGTGTTTACATATATTTGGTTATATCGTCATTGTTCTGTGTTCCTGTAATGAAACGATTTCTTCTCTGCTCCTGCTGTGAATGACACTGAATGGATTCTATTCTCTTAGCCAAAGTCACAGCAGGCACTGGGTCAACAGGTAAAACTGTCCAACATAGGAAGAAATCTCACCCAACAGCTCAATCTCCAGATGTTGACATGAACGGGAGGGGAAAAAAATAGAACTACAGGGAAGGGACAAAATTAGGTTAAAGGGAAAATAAATTAATAATATCAGTGGGAAAATAGCCAGAAATGGACTAAAACCAAAGCAAGACGCACACAAAACAATTGAAGAGAGTACTTCTAACTTTTGAATTTCCACATAATTGAGGAGAATGGGCTGCAAATAGCTTAGTACTTTTGCAGAGCTCATTGAAGTACTGAATTTCACATCTTGTATGCCTCCACTCGAGTGAATCAGAGCATTCTATTTTCTCCTGAGACCTGAGGATGCTGTGCACCTCTCACAAACCAAGCTCTCGGTTCTCTTGCTTTAAACAGTTGGACCCAATCTTCCATCATCATACTAGCCAAGGCTGTAGCTGAGCTGCAGGCTGACGGCTTGCAAAGGGTTAGTAAATCCTCATCCTGGCCCATGGATATCACAGAAGCAAAGCAAAGTTTCAGCAAAGTAATTGCTAGTTCATCATCTCTTTTGGTGAAATACTAGGCACGCTCAGTTCTTTGACTTTTGCTGCACAGATACAAACTGATCTATGACATCTGCCTGGAGTCTCTGTCTCTGAAAATTAATCAAGGAATGTTTGTTTGTTAAAAAAAAAAACCAGGCACAAACCTTCTTTACTAAAATGCTATAGTTTTGTTGTCCCCATAATTTATTATTTCCACAGCAAGCAGTTAGAAGAGTGGGTCCTGATCTGTACCACCTTGGCATGTCTGTAAGATCCCTTTGGGAGACTGGCAAGTGCAGCAGGAATGTGTGCCTGTGGTCGCACAGTCCCCAGCACAGCTCTGATTCTGGTCCAAGTGTGAAGGCTGCAGGGGCTACATGGGCAGGTCCCATCCAGTTGGGTGGTGTCATGTCTGAGTGGGAAGAGCAGCTGCCGTTCAGCCCTGGAGGTAACACAGCCTGCTTGCCTGAGGACAAGACGCTCTTTTCTGCAGCCACTGGCAATTCTTTCTTCACTTTTGTTGGGTGAACAATTCTAACTTTTGTATTTTAACTTAACTTAATATTGAATTTCCCCTGAAAACTGTGGGCTTTCTTATTAGGGCTTTTTTTTTTTTCACTTAAACTTGCCTTTCAAGAACTTGATTTTACATCTCATTTCAATTGCTACATTAGAATCACTACTTTTTCAGCAACCACATCCTCTAATTCATCAGGCCAGCACTGATTCTAAGAAAGGACAACACCCCACTGATTCATCAGCATGGTTTCCTGCAGCACAGGATTGTCCCTTAGCTATTTCTCACCTTTGCAATGGTATCCCCTGAGCCCGTTTATTTAAGAAATGGCAAGGTGATTTGAGATGAAGTGCCTACACCCCAACGAACAGTCCTTCCTCTTTCCACCACCTTGGCATTCCCAGTTCCACAACCACACCACATGCCTTCGCTTGTCTGGCATGCACTTGACCCTTCTATGAACTAATTTAGCCTTCTAAATTGGCAGAGTCCTGACTCATGAAAAAAGTGAGTTGCTTCCTACCGGGTTAGCAAGCTGGATTGTCTCAAAAGGGACAGGGAATTGCCAGAGCCAGCACAAAGCCAGCAGCACAAACAGGAAGCTCCAAGAGGCAGGAAGGGTGACTGCCCTCTTCGTGCAGGGAGTGTGCTAGATAGGCTCTACACATTGCAAATAAGAGAGTGGGTGCAGACCTACCTCATTTCCCATAAGCGAGTTTCAGGGACCAGATAAGCAAAGAGAAGGAGTGGAGTACATACAGCACCTTGCACATCTAGCACACTTGAATCCCAGCTCACAGTGCCCACAAAGCTGGGATCACATGGCTGAGAGCAGGGAGAGAGGGACATGCTCACCTCTTTCAGCCACCGTGGGCTTAGTTATCACAGCACACTGCAACTACTAAGACCTTCTGGACAAAAAAACAACAGGATTTTGCCAAGTACTGCTTTTGTCAGCTTGATCTACTGCAAGATTCACAGTAACATTATGCAAGTTTTCTATTCTAAAAAATTGAGCAGTCAGAGAGAAGTCTGAATGTTGATAAATTAAAATATACTCCATTTTATATTCTAATACAGAAAATATTTGCTTTAGCCTTTATTTCTATCATCTCCACAGAAATTAATTAGTTACTAAATAGATCTATTATTTGGGGTTTTTTGCCTTGTTTTGCTTTATTGCCTTTAATAGATGAAAAATTTTTCTTGCATTGCTAAATGCTCATGAAGGACAACACTGAAAAACCCCAGTGTGTCCATTTGGGGCAGTGGGCTAATTGCCATAAACCAGCACTGTAAGTCTTCACCTGACGATGTCCCTACCTTTTGTTGACATACACAACACCAATATACGCCACCAATAACAGATTCGTTCTGTTTTAGGCTAGAACAATCCACCTCAATTTTTTTTCTGAGAAAACCCAATCCACCTCCAATTTTTTTCTTGGAGAAAACCCTACTGTGCTATCTGCCCTACATTTTTATCACACAAGCTATGAACTTTGGATTTTGTGCAGTGTTTCAAAAACATTGTACTACTGGTTTAAAAAATTATGCCCTTCTCTTGAAAAAGCTGAATGCAAGAGCCCCATGAATGTACTTTTGGAAAGGAGATGGTGGCAGAGTTGCAATCTTGATGGAAGAGACCACGTGGTCTATTCTCCGTGGACACGACAACCTTTGGGATGTTATTTAGGTATGCCTCCAGTATAGGTCAAATTGTGTATGAACACCCTGGATGAGCTTTAAAGCAGATCACTCTTTACTCCTGGTGATGTAATCAGCAGCCACGTTGAGTTCTCAGCTGATTGCCAACTCCCTCCCTCAGGTGCCAGGTTGATACCTGAACACAAGGCTGCACTACTGAGGTAAGAGGACTCAAGCTAGTTGTTCTAAAAGTAGCTTGGGCTTCACATCCTTGAAGCACAGACTTCCACTTTGAATTCTCCTTGTTCCCTTCTACGCTTAGCTCCTATGCAAGATTCATATTTCCTCCGGCCATCACCTTTCAGCAATCCTCTCTTTGATCACTAGAAAGCTCTCCAGATCCAAGGCCACTTCTCATTTTGGACTGCTGCTGTGTTCTCTGCCTTTCCCATTCTCACCTACTTACTTCTCCATCCTCCTGCTGCCATTAAAATACCCATCCTGTTGTCCCACTCAGTTTTTTGAATTCCTCTGACTTCCCGTTTCATGCCAGAGGCAGCTTCGATGGTGTGTGCGCTCACCCCTGGCACTGCACTGCCGCCTGTGCTGGCCTGATAGCGTGTTAACGAGGTGCTCCTGCACGACAGCCATGTCTGGTTTGCATATTTCCACCGGGAGCTCCGCAAGGATGGGTGTTTTCCCAGCTGCTAGGCAGGAGATGGCCTCAGCGGTTTCCGCACAATCAGCAGTGCATCTCAAGGTCTTGCATTCTTCCACTTCCAGATTCTTTCACTGAGGGAAGCATGTTTATTGCTAAGTACAATTTTGCCTTAGTAATGTATGGTTTCCAGCAGAATTCCTGGAATCTGCTGTTTACAAGCAGGGTCAGAGGTTAGAGAAATACTTTCAGTTTGCATGAGTGATATACCAGAAGATTTTTGCCCATGCATAGTGTCTAAACTATATGACAACTGCATTTTTATTGGTGTTGATAACCTCCCTGGCTCTGAAATCTACTTGTTCAGCTGTGTGGGTGGTTCAAGTTATTTCTAGACAGCTTAGTAAATGAAAATTAATACTCTCCACTCTTCTTCATCACCCAGACCCTTCTTCCAAAACAGGCAGGAAAATTAACAAGAACAAAAACATCAGTAAAGCTCTCAAGTTTGAAGTCTTGCAGCTGGAGATCCTCTCTCAGTGTATCAACCAAATACACGGTGGGAGCAATATTATCCTGTGCAAAATGGTCCTGCAGTCTGCTACTTTTATCACTGAGCAAGCAAATTGGAAAAAGGATAATGTCACCGAGCTGAGCCTCTTGGCAGTTCACCACTTGGTGTAGGCCTCTCAGAAGGCTAATGGCTGACAGTGCACAGGGGTGTATCGAGAGGATGTTGGATGTAAGTTTACTTCTCCTGGAGAAAGAAGATTCTGTCTAGTGGTGTTAAAAATGGATGGTTTAACGTTGCTTTTGTTGCCCTCTGCCTCTACTTGTCAGAATATTGGTGTTCTGCACAGTTTTCCACTTCTTCTCCCACCAAAGGCAGTACCTGTCTATGTGCTGCCTGACCACGGCAGCACTGGTGACATGCAATGGGATGTAGGGTCACAGCAATCTTGTATCTATAGTGCAAGATGACAACGCAATCAACAAGAGCAACTCACTGTAACGTGGACTTTGGATCAGCACTTCTTGGCCCATATTTGGTAGACTGAACACACCGACGAGTTTAGCAGGCTCTCTCTAGGAGCAGAGATGCTTTTGACAGACTGTGTTTCAGAGTGCCCAAACATAGAGCTTCATGATGACAGCTGCTTAAAAAGTTGCCCCTCTATTTGGGATTGGAGAAGTGTGGGATAAAACCTGCTCTAGAACACCAGTTTATCAGCAAGACAACTCAAGGAGGATGGATTTTAGGATTACCCAGGGCTGCAGGTCAGCAGCTAGAAGGTGGTGTTTGGGGGATTTCACACAACCCTGTACTTCAGTAGAGCAGGCCTCAATTCAGCAGAATTCAAGATCTAGGAAGTTAAGCTCCTGTCCTTTACGGAAGGATAATGAGGCTGCAGCTGCAATGCACTAGCATGCAAGGGGTTAGCATATAATTTAATCAAAGAAAAAATGTCTCCACATTACTCCAGCAAGCAAAGATTAAAGGTCTTAAGTTTGCTTCTAAACAGGACAGTGATCCCCACCCTAACATAAACATTTACCTAAGCGAGATTTGCATAATCTCTTTGACCCTCAATCTCCTTGCCTTAATCAACCATATCATTATTTGGAAAAATGTGCCTCCATGGGCCTGATATCTTTGCCTACTTCTCACTGCTCATTAACCAAAAATCAACAGAAAATGTTTTTCTGATGTACCAAGACTCTGAGTAAATAGCTTTCCTAGAACACAGAGGTTCTCAAACTTTGCCTGGGTGTGACCGTTTCCATAAAAAGCTTATCCTATTGTAAAACAAAACCCGCTCCATCTCCCTTATGCACAGAATCATAGAATGGCCTAGGTTGGAAGGTACCTCAGAGATCATCTGATTCCAAACTCCCTGCCATGGGCAGAGGACACCTTCCACCACACCAAGTTGCTCAGGGCCCCATCCAACCTAGCCTTGAACAATTCCAGGGATGAGGCATCCACAACTTCTCCAGGCAAGTTTTTCCAGTGCCTCACCACCTTCACAGTAAAGAATTTCTTCCTAATGTTTAATCTAAACCTGCCATCTGTCAGCTTAAAGCCATTCATCTACTGCTGTATCTGAGTGGACACCACTGTTGACTACAAAGAGGAATGAAGGGGGCTCCAAGCAGCCGTGATGCCCTTTCACAGGAGACCACCAGCAGGTATTTACCAAAGCATGGTTTTGAAAACACCTTGTGCTTAGAAACACCAGGACAATTAGGGCACTGATGAGCTTCACACACATGCTTTTCCCAGCACTTCTGCTGACTTTATCTGAACATAATAAGAAGCAAGTCACCATCACGGCACCTAATTTCAGTTTGCTGATTAGCAAAATGGCCATGATAGTATCTCTCCCTTTGCACAGTTTTGAAGTCTCAAGCTCCAAGCCACTTGTGTCAATGAAAACCAGGGGGTTGCTTAGGCAAATGTACTCATTTTTTTGCTATATGAAAGTGCAAGTAACAAGTGCATTTCTGATATTTAGACACATTTCTTCAGGCTGATGTTCCGGTCTCTTCATCTCTGGAACAGTCACCGTTTGATGTCTGAGCAGAGATGCATTTACTGTCACTCGAGGAGTATCTGGCCTATTCCTAAAAGGTTTTCAAGGGTACAGCTACATAAGATGACCCAGTTAACAGTCCAAATGACAGCTGCAGTCCAAAAGCAGGACTTCTGTTCCTTACTTTTCTCTCTGTGGCACCCATCCTAGATGCATGGTACTGCTGGGTAACACTTTGTCTTAAGAGGTTTGGAGGAATGAGAGTGTCCATCGGTACAGACAAGCATCAGCCCAGCACTGACTCTTGATGTGTCTACAAGTCTCATCTTCAAGCTGCTTCCTTCAGTACACAAGACACTAGCTCAGACTGGTGGTGTTGAATGGCGATGACAAGTGCACGTAATGCTCAATTCAGTTCTCAATCCAGTGCCCAGATCAGCAATAGACTCCAGGTCAATGACTTTCTTCCCAATTGATTTTTTTCCAAGGATTAAACATCTGTGTACAAATGCTAAAGTTCTTTAATGCTTTTCCAAATTTTGGACAGTCTTGCACAATCATTTCACAATATTTATAGTGGCAATTTGAGTTTCAGCTTAGGCTGCTGTTCTTATCTCCTGACTCCACAGCAATGACAAGGTAAAAGGAAAGACGGAGTGGAAATTATTTTGGCACATATATGCACTTTCCCAATGCGCTAAGAAAACCTTTATCTTTCTCCCCTTCACTGTAGCTAACAGGTAAAAAGAAGGGATACTCCAGAACAGAGTAAGAGCCTGATATTGATAGAAGGGGAGGAGAGCATGTCCTGTATCTTGATTTTGGAAAAACACTTGTTGCATACCACTATAAGCAAGCTAGGGAAAGACAGTCTAAACATAGCTATGTATAGGGGGTATGAGAACAGCAGTAAAACCATACTGAGGAGGTGACCATCAAAGGTTTACTGCTCAAATGGAAGTCTGCACCAAGGAGAATTTTGCAACTTGTTGAATTCCTATTTTACATATTTTCATTGTGTCCTGGACAGAACCTGTTTCAATTATGATTGGATGATCAGACAGAAAGCATGCACATTAGATTTACAACTGACACTAATCTGGGACAGCCTGTAAAATAATTGAGAACAAACTTGGATTAAAAAAAGAAAATGTAAAAATGTAACAGAAAACAAAACAGAACAAAGTAGTCATTGTAACAATTCACATTGCATCCACATACTGAATATTACATTACATCTACTCCCTGTCTTCAGAAGGGATACACTAGAACTAGAAAAGATTCAGTGAAAGTTGATACAGATGACCAAAAATATGGGATATGTTTTTATGAAGCCTTTTGACAGACAGGGCAATAATTTTCAGTCTGAAAAAGAAATGGCTGAGGAAGGATGTATGAATGACCTATAAAACTGGAGTGGCATGAAGAAAGGTGTATAGCAAAAAATGGTTTATCCCCTTTCAAAGAAAGACCCAGGCAGCATAAAATGGAATTATGATTGGGTCAGAATAAACAAAGAGAGGTCATTTTTAACATAACTATCGAGCTCTGTAGCTCTTTCCCACAGAATGTTTTGTATGCCAGAGGTTGAGATTGTTCAAAACTGATTATCAAAATTAATAAAAAGAAAGTTTCATATTGATTTCATCCTGTAACTAACTAGTCTACAAGGAGGCTAAAAGTCTTTTTGATTATAAAATGATCTAACAGCCCCTGTCTCTGGAAGGCCGCAGAAGCAGACAGATACTTGCTGAGACTCTCTTCCTGAACATTTAGTACCACATTTACAGCATGGATAGCCAATGAGACTGCAACTCATTCCTCTTCAAGAAACTGTTATTTTCCCAAATTCTGCAGTCCATCAGCAAGGATAAAAACTGTTCATCAGTTTTACAGCATTACAAGAAAACATGATGTGAATCGATCTGTTTAGAGACCAGTGATGCTTATTGTTTGTGAGATGAAGTTAAGACTTCATACGCTTGTGAGGCTGCTACACACAGCCAGAAAATCAAAGTTACATGGTTATTTAACTGGTAAAATCTGTGTGACAAAGATTATGCTAATGCTGTCAACACACAGGAATTGGAACATGCTCATAGGCACCAAACACATTCAGTGACTTTGAGAAGACTCAGCATAAAGAAAAAAAGCGGAGGTTTCTGCAAAAACTGCAATTTGAACAGAAAACACAATTTAAAATTTCAATTTTTTTTTAAAGCTAGTCATAATACCTACTACATGGAGATACAAACTGGAGATTGTTAACTGGATTTACTGCAAGAGTATGCTGATAGCTGATCTATTGAAACTGAAGTTAAACATTTCAGACCATGGAACTGGAAAATATTTAATGTATAAATGGAAATATGATGAAATATTTCAGTCAAAGTCATATTGACATATAAAATTAAATAAATAACTTAGTAAGCTCTATCACCCTTAACTAAATTTATGCATACTATTAATTCCTCTATTCAATGCAATAAGAGACTAAAGCAGTCCAATGTGTTTGTACTCAAAGTGCCCCACTGAAATGAGTTTTAACAATGCAGCTAAGCAAAATGCTGTGGTTGGTCAGAACTCAGTGATCATTATGTAGCCAGTAAGCAGAAAAAGTATGTAAACTCACCTGCATGGTGTTTTTTGAGGTAAATGTTGTACTACCCAAGAATAATAGTGATCACACACTGTTACCTGAATTTTTCTTGGAGTGTTTAGTGCTTCACAGGTGAGGCTCTTATTAGCAAATCCTTCCTTTGCAAAGTGTCCACTCCTAAAAGACAAGCTCACGAAAATTTGTACAACACGTAACAGGAAAAAAGTTCATCCTTCATCTTTCTTTCTTCCTCATTAGGAAATACTCATGAAAACTTTGGGGAAAAAAATAAGATTTAACATCATTGTATTTATTAGGTTCCGAAACAATACACATTCACATCCTTTTGAATACAGTACATTTGGCACAGTAATAATGTTTACGATGAAATAACACTAATGAATGGCAAGAGATTCAAATTACATCCATAAGAAAAAAATTCTGTACAAATAAATCCTCACAATAAAAAAAACCCCTACCCCCCCAACTGAATACATTTTATATTTAGCCAGAACTATTCTGCACATAATTTAAAAAGAGGTAATTTTTAAGCATTTTTGGAGAGAATTATTTTTCACCCTATGGAGAAAAATGTATTTCCATTTTTAAAGTCTGTTTGGGAGAAAAATCAAGAAACAATGGATTCTTTATAATTATTATTATTAACAATAATTTTGGCATTTTGCACTCATTTTACAAAGAAGGAACAGAAAAGATTCTACAGAAGAGGCAGAAGTGTAACAGAATGTCCTTTTTTAAGAGTTATCTTTAAAAAATGTTCAAGGTAACAGACAGACCTTCTGATGTAAACCCAAGGCAGAGGATCTAACTATTTATACTGAAGAAATATCTGCCCATGCAATAGTTCTATCTCCTTCACTTTTCTCTTAGCATCTTACCCAACACTGCAGGTGCTGAGGCCTCTTCAAATATGAACATTTACTAATTATCTTCATGTTAGAAAGGGGAATACAGACTACATAGCTTGTGCACAATGGCTTTATGGGATGCTTTTATTCCTTCAAAATAAATGCTCAGAGTTCTGTGTAAAGGCCCCTTGTTGGACAAACAGTAGTGCACGATCCCATAACTTGCCTTCCTAGCAGTCTACTCACCCATGGAAAAGAACGCCTTAGCATTGTGATCAGTTCTTGCCTGGATGTCAAAAGCTAACCGTGATGAGAAATAAACAGAGCCAGTGGCGAGACACAAATTGATGGGCAATTCTACCATGTATTTCTAAGAGAGAAAGAAATTTAAACATTGAGATGATGCGATCATTAAGATGTTTCTGTGCTGGTACTCAGCTCCAGAAGCTAGTCTTTTCCCAGTACAAAAGATTACTGAAGATAAATTAAATTAAACTAAAGGCTTGATCCTTATTACACTTGTAGGCCAGACAACACATTAATTGATATATCATAATATTTAATATTTTGAAATAATCGTAAGAATATATATAATAATTACACCTGAGTTTTAAAAACAAAACAAAATGGAACTGAATGGTGTCATCAGTAACAGGCTATGAGCAGCCAGACGCAAAACTGACACAAACTAATTCATCTGCTTGAGACCAAGATTATCTCTTAAAGCCAATGATTCACACTTTGTCCACCACGATTTGTAACATTCCTTTCTCTTTCCGAGCTCTATCGTGTCATAATAGAGTTGAAGAGAAGTATACAAGAGATTTAGTATAGCTTAATATATGTCTACATCTTTTATAACAAAAACCTCATCTTTCTGACAGTAACTTGAACCAATACACATACAAGAGTATTGCACATGGACATTATTATAATTATTCTTTCATAGACTAACATTTTAATAGTATGCCTGAACATGCAGCAGTTGATACCTCTATATTCAATGAATTCCACAGGCCTTGCAGCAAACACTATATACAAAATCTCACCTGTACAAAAGGCAAAAAAGCTTCTTTAGTGCCACTTTGCCAATCACAAGTATATATATTTTTGTGCAGCTGGAAATCCATGTGCAACAATTAAAATGGATTCCAATGACCGCTCACTCAGTCCAGTAAAATATATAATAAAATGACCTCAGCGATACATGTACACAAAAAAAAAAAAAAAAAATTCAGAAAAAAAAAATCAAAACCAAAATCAAACCACAGGGTACTCCTGGAAATATAAGTACATAACACTGTTAGCATATCTACAGGAGGTAACTTCACATTAGTAATATTGTCCACATGAGTTACCATTTCAATTCATACACAAAAAAAATATCAATTTACAACTTTCAATAATGTCAGTTTGTGAATGTTTGATCTTCAGTTTTTCAACACATTTCCACACAACGCACGTGTAGCCTTATTTTGTGTCTTCTAAAAGCAGATTTCTCTTTAGATTTTAAACATAAAACCCAACAAACACAGTAGTATTATGGTTTTGTAAAAGTGTGCAAAGTAACACACTGCTGAGAAAATAAATATAAATAAGAAATTATTTACCAACTTAGCTACAATGGAAAAAGGCAAATTTATAATGTTTATAATTAATTTTTAATGTAAAATTAACTGTAAACATTTGCAAGCTTGCCATCACATTAATGGTTCATTTGAAAGGATATTAAATTTGGTAACATGGATAGTACACCAAATTATCTGAAAAACAGTAAAATGGCTATATATAGCTGGGTTAAAGTATTGGAGGCTTTTTATTCTTTAGCCCTTTAATATCTATCCATGTAGTTTCTATTTCTTGCTTTAAATAAAATTTCAGTTATCTTTGTGTCTCTTATTCCTAAGAGCTTCCTGTACATTGTATGAGGAACTTCACTGAAAGCCTTAATTGATGTGCTTCTTTTTCTGGACAACTTTATAGCTTGTACCTCTCCACAATAAATTAATAATCGAGGATTACACCTCCATGAAGGCAGACTTTGCTTTCCAAAGGGCATCTGAGTACAGATCTCACCATAACCACCAGTGCAGAAGAAACAGTTCTCACCTTCTTAGCTTAATTATACGTGATGATTACAGAACATGGTCTGCTAAATTGCTTTTAATAGCATATCTTCATTTTCTATGGAAAAGATGTGATTTTGTCCTCTCGGAATTCCTATTCTTAGGAATAAAAGAAAAGTTGCAAATATACGGCAGTGTGTTACATCCACAATTTCTGATACAAAATTATTTTGCATTGCTTTGTGAGACAGAAATTAAGAGTGCTTTCAGGTCAGAAGATTAAAGGAAAAAAACAATAAATATATACTTTAACTGGGGATACGGGCTCAGGGTAAAAGAAGTAGTTCTTGATCTACTGAGTCTCAGTAATTTGATGATCTCTTCAGAATCACTTCTTGCAGCATCATTCATCTGTCAGCCTAACGTTGTCTATGGCAGTAGCTCTTCTCCAAAATAAGAGAACCCTTTAAATTCTTCTTGATTGATTTGTTTTATAATTGTCTCATCCACTAGTGTTAATACTGGTTCTTCTCGTGTAAAGTCTTGATCAAAGTTATTTACATCCCTTTTGGTTTTCTGAGAAAAAAAATATAAATAAGGTGAATGGTAAAACAGCACAATAAAATAAAAGGTGCTTTCCCTCCTCTCCATCCCCCCCTTGAAAGGCTGAATTTTCTGGAATGATTGAAATAAAAGAGGAGCTACTTCACACAAATAATAACAGACATATGAGAGAAGCTACAGGAGCAAGAAATATAAATGAGTTCAGGAGAGGCCACAGAAGCAGTACTATAAATGAGTTCCCAGAGACTCGCGAGTCTCTGACAGGCGAAGGAATAGCAGTATGATGATAAAGCAGGAAGCTGAGATTAGGACTAGTTTTAAAAAGGCTTTAGCAAAGGAGGTGGTATGGTTGTTTCCTCTTAGATTTGAACATAGTCATATCTCATTTCAGAGTCACAGAGTGAACTGATTTAATTGATTTCCCCCAAACACAGCCTAGTGTTTCAACTCTAAGTCAATAATTTCTTTATATCAATATACAGGCTACAATCAGATTTAAAAATCTCAGGTAAAGCTTGAAACAGCTCTCAATCCATAATCCTTAAACTCAACATTGGCAACTCAGATTTCCTAATGCAGCCAAATGTAAGTGAGAGCACTATGAAAAATGTGAAATTCTGTCTCCAGAGAAATCCACCTCAGAACTCTTCTTTATTTCGATGGCATCAGGATTTTCCCACTAAAGTCTGAAGCACCTCACTCCTTCAGCATAGTTGGGCCAACAAAGTGCAACTGGGCATGTTCTGGGACGAGAGGTGTTAACAGAGACAGTCTTGGGGAGGCTGATTTGCTGTCCTCAGGCCACTCATGACAGTGACTATCCGTGACACTCTAGGCTACAGTGGAAAATGTTCTCCATGATCATTCCTTGAACCTGCAGTGTTCGCATTTTCCATGTTAGCAGCGTATTTCAGGCATGTACAGGTTCAGGGAATTGGAACAAACACTTTTCTTTACGCTGTCTCTTTTCTCTTTGTGTCACGGAATCTAGTAATTACCTGAGTGATCCTTAATGGAGGCACACTGACACATTGAAAATGAGCTTTGTGTTCCTCCTGCCCATGTCTGAGATTAAATGATAACTGGAAATACAACAGCTAATTGACTTGCAAAGTAAAACGATAAAACGACAAAGTCATACATCATAAAGTACATTAACATATTCCAAATGGGACATATACCCCCTTTCAGTGTAGGTAAACTTTTCTACAACATATATATATAAATGTATTTTATTCATCAGCTCTACTGAGACACTAAACAGTTTTCTTTCTCAAAATTGTGAAACAGTCGTAGCAACCTTTGCCTACACTGTTTGTAAGAACTTTATAAGTACAGGGGGAAAAAAGGTCTATGTAAACACAAGAGACTGTCACTTGTAAACCAAGTACTTTCTAAGTGCAGACAAACAAAAATCCACAACCTCTATCTACAGAATTCCATTAAAAGGAAAGGGATATGGACTTAACAAATATATATATATATGCTTATATTGTTTACATTTGAAATATTTACTTTGTACATAAAAACCAGATATGAAATGTATGTGACTCATATAACTTTGAATTACATAAGGCATGAGGGACATGGCTTTGAACTTTATGAGGTTTTTTGCAAGTAATTTGGGCAAAACCTGCGAAATAAGAATGAAATTCCATCTCAATTTTTAAAAGCATTACATTGCAACTGCATCTACATTCTTCTTGTTCTCCATGTCCTACCATGGTATTTTCACACACTCACACAATGAATTTGCCACAGGCATACTCACTAAAGCAGAAGAAGGTGAGTATTTGCAAAAAGTCGAATTCAAATTCAGAACTGTAGTTATATGCAAAAGAAATATGACTACACTCACACTTTTAACCACTAGCTATCAAGGGTAAATAAGCTCTGGAGTAGCTGAAAATAAATACAATATATATTATTTTCAGGTTTTCATATTGAACACATTTGTGAAAACTTGTTTAAGTTAAAACAGTAAAATGACAAATTCCTCAAAGCCTAGCAGGGGCAGTTAATTCCCAACAGCTACTTATTCCAGAAATCCCTAAGACTTGTGAAGATGTTAGACAAAAAAGAGTGCAGAAGAGTGCATCTAAAAAAGGGTCCCAACATTGGTGTATGTAAATCCTATTGATTAAAAATAGTTGTGCTGCCAGTAGAGAATCCCAAACACTTCTGAAACTACAACCAAAGATATTTGCTTAGATTTAAAAGCCGTGTCTTAAAATCTGACTTCGAAACTAAAGGAGGAAATACAAGTATTTACTTTCTCTGATTTATAAACAATTCCATGTAGTTTTGGCAGCATAGATGTAAATCACCCAATTTGTTAACAGGACAAGAATGGAGCAATCTATGATTGCAAGGATATGCTAACAGGTCTCTAACTAACCAACTGATGAAGTGAGATTAAACAAATCACGGGGAACAAAAGTGAGTGGATTAAGCCATACAAGACCAAAGGTAGAGCTCATAACAAGTGCTCCTTTGCAAGAGAAAGATTTATTTGAGAAACCTTCCTTAGAAACTTTGTCACTTTCTTCCTGAAGCTATGACTATTTTGCAAGGCTCCATTTGCTAAGATAAAACAGGTCTGGCCACATTTCTGCTGCTATTGCTATTTTAATGTACTTGCACTGTGAATACTCTGTAGGCCAAGAGCATGAACCAACACACTGTTGCATCATGAGGCCTCAGGATGAAGGTATGAAGGGCTGTGCCTGTCTCCTAGCAGAGAAGCTGAGAAAAGAAGGAGGATCTGCAAGGTAAGGAGAATATACGAAAGGAACAGACTGCAGCTATTATCCAACTCTGAACACAAAAAAAATCATGAAGCTAAAAGGAAAAATGTTTAGATTGGCTGCTAAATGCATAATCTAAAATGCAGTAATTAAATGGGTGGGATTCTGTTTATTTAGCCTGCAGCTCCTAAGACTCTAGGACACATTATTTTAAACTTTTCAAACGTTTTTCCAGGTAAGACTTTTCAACTTCAGATGACTGAGGAAACTACAGTACTAGGAAAGAAAAACATGCAAAACTACAGCTGTCCTGCCAAACACACAGAAATTCCGTCAGGTTTCAGATGCTCCTTTTTTTCTCTCTAGACTACCCAAGCATCTTGTCTTCAGCTACACGAGAGCAGGGGCACGGCAGCTACCCAAGAGCTTCCAACAGTAGGTGCCAAATTCCACACTGCACTGAAGCTGCTCTCCTGCAGGCAGCGTGTGGGCAGAGCCCCTGCCCATCTGACAAACAGCAGCAGCAGTGCCAATGGCAATGACCAAAAATGACATCATTCCAATTCCAAATCTCATCAGACAGATGGCTGCTCCACCAGCAGAATACTTCTGGTAGTGAGAAGGAATAGTGACTACCTCTTGTAGGTAGGACACGTGCTGGCCACTTGATCTTTTGTTTTCCTTCTTCCCAGCAGTGAGAATGCTTCCCGGGTCTCCTGTCTGAGCAGTGACCTAGTGTGACTTAGGAGGCGTGATCCAATTAGATGTAACACTTGGGCTACATCCTTGAACTAAGAAACCCATTGAGGATGACAATTTTTAAGTCAAAATCATGTTTTATTCTATTCAAAGAGATTGGAAGATATTGGAAACTATAAAATACTATCTCTTCATAAAACACCATTTAATCAGCTTTTGTAGTTGGCCTGTACAACTTTGGAGAAAGAGTTATTGGGTTTTTTGAGTCAAAATGCTTTTTTTCCCCCTCACATTTCTGCAAGTATTTACTAAAAGATGCTGTTAATAAGCACACATTAAACAGTGGTTTTCTGAACTGTTCTTGTTTTCAGTGCCGTTTCAATAAAACATTAATTTTCTACTTGCAGTCACAAACTCAAGCTTAAGAAAACCCCTCTAAAATCTGCCTATTAAGCTTTGCATTGTTAAGGATTACCAGCCTTGTCTGTCAGTGATAATTAAATGACTTTATATGAATTTCAACAACGACAAAAGAAATTGATATTCTTGTCCCTGAAAATACATTCAGAAAGTTAAAACTTGCCATTCCTTCCATTAACTACATGAATCAAATGTGAATGATGGGAGCCTTTGGTATTGAAAAGCCACAGAAATCCTTGCAAGAAGGCACCTGACAGAGGGTTCCAAACCAGGGAACTCAGCAAAGCTTGGACATCTCATCAGCTGTGTCATGAGGCCAAGAGGCTCAGTGGAATCTCTTCTGCCTAATAAAGATTAAATTAATTCTCTGGTTTGGAGACATTAAGAAGTCTCTCTCTTTACTCTGTTACTTATTTTCATTTAATTTGCAGAAAATTGCTGAAACCCTTTCAAGTCCATTGTAAGCTCAATGGCTCCCATAACTGGGCTGGCATTGTCCAGCAGCTTCAAAGGCTACTCAGAGAAGGTAAAAAACAGATGGAGGTGGTAGCTAGGAAACAACACTGCCACAAAAGACTGGGTTTTGTGTTTTAGTCTGATTGTCCTACAGATTCACAATATGCTGTTTAAATACAACTACGGGAGGCTGCTGCAGCTTTTGGTGTGCAGCTCCAGAGGCACAGGGCAGCAGGAATGGGACACGCAGCAGGAGTCACACCTTCTCATACGTATTACATGGCATCACTTAATTGTATCCAGAATTTTGCTTCAGTAAGAAATAAATGATTCCCTTGTTTGACACAGCATCATCAAGAAGAAATTCTTAGATCAGGATGATAAGAGTTCAAACATTTTGTATATACCTCATTGCTGATAAGATTTTCAGATTATATTCATCAAGACAAATGGAAATTCAGACATCAAACCAGTTGGTTTGAAGCACAAGGTTATGTGGCTAACCTCACATGTCACTGTCCTCTCATTCACCTCTTCTTATTATGGTAACAAAAACCACAGCGCAGGCAGAGATCACTTTGCACCACTGATTGGATCTCTTTTCGTAAAGGCGTAGTAGTTTCTAAACATTTATTTGAGATCAACTATAATGAGCACTCACTTTTGCACATAACTCATGCTATATATATATACATATATATATATATAAAACCCCATATATACGTATAAATGCAGTATGAATATTTTGAAGGAAATGGGCTAAGAAGCATGACACTTCAGGCCTGTCTTTCAGTTTATCCTCAGGATGCCTCTTCACAGTATTTGCATGTCCTGAGAATCTGTATCAGTATTAGAAGTATTTCCTAGCTTGTCTTATTTCAGAAGATATGAAACACGTGTTAGCAAAATAACTTCATAAGTTATTAAATTTTCCCAGCATGTTAATTGCTCTAGTCACGCATGGGAGAGTGACAACACATCTGCCATGAGCTGTAGTATATTCAACTGAAGCTTATGATGATAAAAAGGCTTTTGAATCCAAGTAGCTCTTACAAATATACCAACATTCATTACTTCCAAGCAGAGGGTGAGATTTTGTTCTCCTAGATTATGCTTTCATTAGATGTAAAGGACACCACATTAAATGAAAACAGTGGGAAACCCCCCACTCATTTAAGATGTTAATAGATAGTGAAACAGTGTTTGAAAAACACCTCAACCTATGCGTGGTTGGAAGTTATGGAAGTACACAGATATTTAATAAACACCAAGCAAATTCACAAAATGACAGATTTTAAAAGGGATCAGTTGTGATACAGTAAGCTAAAACCATGTTTATATTGGAATGGTATTCCCTTTCTTAGGAATGTGAAATGGGTCAAGTAGGAAGGACGAATAACCTAAACAATTAGGGGCATAAACATTTAATGACTACATGGCCGGAATGCCAGCCTTTGTATTTCACTTTTACACAGACTTCCTCAAAACCAGAGCCTCCCAAAATCACCACCACCACAAAACAAACAGCAAGGCAAACAAAATCAAAGCTCTGCAGGTTCCCTGACAACCACCCAGCGTTCACAGCCTGGGCAATGAACCTTTCCCAGCAGTCACTGTGAATCTGTTATCCTCTATGGCCCTACTTGGGTATACTCATCACCGTGAGTACACAGCACTACAGTTACGTACAGCAAATTGCTGCATATACAGCAAACCTTTGTTCACAGCTTGGTTGCTGCATCACAACAGCTATCTCTGTGCAGAACACGGATGGAGATAGATTTCACAGGAGCTTTTGGGAGCTCAGCACCAGCTTTCCATCTGTGGCTAGTCCTTTACCCTCAACATCCATCATATCCACCTTCTCAGGGCTTGCTTCCATTAGGACTCAATTGTGACATAGAGCTACTGCACACTGGCTGTGCTGTGGTAGAATACATGCATTTTGTAAAGTGAAAAAAATTGCAGGGAAAGAGTGTCAACTTCTGAATGCCTACACTACATCTTCCCCTTATGGCAGGCTTCTTTGAGAGATCTAACCCCATGAGAAACAATTTTATATTTCTTCTTGGGGAGGGAAAGGAAGACAAGAAGACAAAGTAATGGAACATACGAAAATACCCTTCACCTGCACAATGTGATTCCTATTGCAAACCTTATGAACTAGTCTGCAGTGCAGATTTTATATGTGTGTCTCTCTAATTCACATTATACTGGCAAGCTTCCACTGATATCCTCAGCTGCTCTAAGGTCATGATCAGCAATGTCACCTTCCCTCTTACATCCTGGCACACATCCGAGATTAGCCCATTTTCAGTTGTGTTCTCCTGAAACTGCATTTCAACCATTGTTACAGCAGAGTGACAGGAATCAGGGCCGGTGCATCTGTGATAATGTGCTGAACCACCTGCTGGTGAGTCCTCAAATACATGTGTAGAAGCCTTTTTGTCTTCCTGATCCCTTGCACTTTGGCACAAAGGACTGTCCAGACAATGGAGCTGACTGGCACAGAGGAGGGAAAAGTGAGGCAGGTTGGTAAGCCTAGGGCACATGTTCCTAGAATTTCAGTGGCTTCCAGGAGATATCCATAAAATCACTGAAAAAGTTATCCAAGTATAGATTAACTGTGCACTGAGGCATTTGACCAGATATATTCTGTAAAAGATCAATAGATTTACTTTGTTTTCCATTCTTTAAGCAATCACAAAGACAAGGAATAAATTAAGGAGACTGTGATGTTAGTAAATAGATGAATGTTGTAATGAAATATTGCAAGACACTCTATGTATCCTGAATAAATACTGACTGACTGACTTTCCAACATTTTATTCTGCCTACAGTCACCTACACATTCATTTACAGAAAAGTACCACATTGGGGAAACCTTCCTGATGATGACATGAAGTTACATAGTAGTATCTTGTGATTCTGAGCCCTCCCCTATCAAGGAGCATCAAAATGTGCATTGTGATGCTGGATGCAAAGAAACATCACAGCTTGAAAGGTAATAGCAACACGTATAGAGGGAGCAAAGCTCCGAGACTCAGTTACACACTAAAACAGTGTGCATTACAGGCCATAGAGTAGGAATGCTACACAGTTTTTGGCAAGACTGCCTACATTTCTGGAAACTCATGCTCTTTGATGCTCTTAGCTAATTAGTCTGACATGGATAATGCATATGAAAGGCTTTCATACAGCAAAATGGTACAGCAGGTCTTACCTTAGACATATGGAGAAAGCTATACAACGATGGTTTATTGCTAAGACTACTGAATTGTTGGAGATTATATTTTGAAGTGTAATGATTATTTTTTAAGCCTTTGGAAAGACAGAATAAAATAAAGATGTATGTCACTTTAGAAAGCAGCTGAAGATGCTGCCTTTTAAATTTTTTTTTAAACTAACACACATACAAATCATAGGCTAAATAAAAGACATAGCAGGACTATGCCTGAATGCCTACTACTTCTGCATCTTAATACATCTCCTTTCCACCTTTCTTACAGACACTGTAACTGCTTTTTTTGGAACATAGTTTTATTCAAAGAGCACAGTATGATATAGCAGAGTTTGTAGTGACATGACTTTAATTCTTGGTTCTGCTACTGATTTGCTTTGAGCTTCAGTAATTTTCTCTTCATCATTCATCTATTTTCTTCCTATTTTTGTTCTCCTATAGGTGGGCTGTGATCTCTCTGCCTATCAATGCCTACAATCTCCTGACTGTCTTTCACTTATGTAGCTTTTTGTACAGTGGGAACCCCATCTTGCTGGGAATTTGAGCTGTTAATGCAGGCATGATGGCACAAACTCAATCTCCCTTTCTTCTTGTTCTTGTCAAATATAATCACAGTCTTCCAAATAGTCATGGGCAGTCATGGTCTTCAGATCCTTCTTTTGCATGCTCCAGAATTAAGCCAAGAGAACTGTTGTTCTGTAGGTCCTTCCCAAACGTGAATATGGCATGCAAGGAACAAGACCTGTGCTTCAGGTTTTTCGGAAATGTCTAGACTGAGTGTTCCCTTCATCCCGCGGGATTTAAACATATGACTTGTGGAGCACGCTGTTGAGAGGGCCAGTACAAGGCCTGTGCCTCCACAGAAACAAAACCCCTTACACCAGCACAGCAGCCTAACAAGAGGAGAGCAGCAGCTAATGAAGAGCTAGGATTCCTTACCTTAGAGATTGAAGATGCCCTCCCTGTCCTGCTACCGCAGATAAGTGGCTATACATCAGCTGCTTCAGTCCACTGCCTAGCAGTGCATATGCCAAAGGAATGAAGTTTTGCACTAGTGTGCCAAGCTCTGAACACACACATTGACAAATCTGTGCTGCCCATTTTGGGTGAACAGCCTAGTAAGACCTAACGTTTGCATTGGCATAGCATACTGCAAGTACAGAAAGTTCTGCACGAGAAACAAACCCAAAGCCAAAGCGCTTTTTATACTCAGTGTTTATTGGACTCCGTCTGGGATGGGACTAGTCATGAAAGGCCAGCCTTCAACAAGTCTTGACTTTTTTTTGACAAATTCCACCTTCTGATAAAGAGCCAGATGCTACTGCTTCTTAGTCACCTGGTGTTTTTCCACTGGCTTTTATTGCCATCAGAATCAGGCCCAATCCAGGAATATTATCTACATTAATATAAAAATAAAATATTTCTGTATGAATTGTTAATAATGTATATAAGAATGTAAGTGAACGTGGTAAGATTATTTCACCTAATGGTTTAAACAACTTTCTGAAAATTGCACTGGATATTAAAGCAGCCAGAAAGTGAAACAGAATTTGTGTTTTTCTGGGGAAGCCCAAAAGGAAATCAGGTACACTCTGGTTGCTTATCACTGTATCCCAATGGGCACCACTTAACAATGTATGCTTAACAGATGGTTAAATGGACTTAATTATCCAGTATGAAAATATTTTAGTGCTATAAAACCAGGACTCAACAAAACAAAACAAATACTGATGGATCCCCAGTACAGCATCAAAAGAAACATAATAAAAGTTGTTTAACTTATAAATATTTGGAAACCTGCAGTGCTGGGAAGTAGCTTCCAAACTTCTGTAATTCTAGTGTTGTGGTAATCACATCTAAAAACAGCTGCTGGAGGCACTGACGCTGAAGATAATAAAAAAACCCCCAAAATCAGACTAACTGAATGAGAAATTCTGGGAAAACAAAACCTTGTACATTCAGAAAAACCAACACTGAAATCACTTAAAAATACCAACTCACTTACTTGTAATTTCTCTAAGCTGCACATAGGCTCCTCAAAAGCTATATACTTACATCTTGGGCAAACTTAGTGGTTGTACAAAGTGCCAAGTTAGTTGAAGCTTTGAAAACCAAGTTCCTTCACTGTGCTGAAGGAAGAGGCAGGAGTGTTCCAGGCTTCTCTGTCCTGCCCAGCCACTGGACCGATCGGTCTAAGCTATGCTGCGGGCATAAGTATGGTACTATTTGTTGTTCACAGCTGCCTACAGCAAGCTCAGCTGAGATCTTGAACTTCATTGCCTGAAAACAACCAACGCTTCTCAATCAGCAGCCATGTGGTTAACACTCAAACCAGCAGCAGAAAAGTGTAACTTCTAGGAACCATCTGAAATTCAGTATTCTCATTCATGATACCCTGTGGCAGGGGCAGCATGCAAAAAAGGTGTTGGAGTAATAAAAAATCCGTCTCAAAAGTCCACATCCATTTTTCTTTAGTTTTTCTACAGGATGTATGTTAACCATTTTGACAGAGAGAGTCTACCCCATTTCTAGACCTTTTTTTTGTACACCAATATTAACCAACCTGCTGTCACTCTCAGAAGAAAGCCCACTGTTTTCCTACGCCTGAAATGTCTGCAGCAAGTGGGAAATACATAATGTGCAATGTGTAATAATGGTACATGAGGGTCTGAGGTCTCAAGATCACTCCCCAGTGTTTTGTCTAAGCAGTAACACTTCATGCAAAGGCATGCAGTATAGCCCCTTGCGTGCCCATCTGCTAAATGCTCATTGCCATGCACTGATGACTGAATGGAAATATATTATGAAACTGAAGGGACACCTCAAGGTTATTAGGCCTAAAAGTGGACCTACCTTGACATTTTCCCCATATTGAAGGCCTTACCTTAAAGAGGGACATTCACACTGAAGCAAACTTGAAAAGAGAGAACATTTATACAAAAAGAAATTTACTTGGCCTGTAATTTCCTATATTCCTTCTGGTGCTATTGAATGATACTGCATTTTACAGGATTTCTTCCCCACAGCGTAAAGGCAAAGTCATAATTCTGCATGGATGACGATACAATCTACTGTCACAAAAGAGTAGAGGCGTGCCAAAGAAACCCCACCAAAACAGTATCATGACTTCCCAACACCAGGTTAAAAATCCCTCATTAAAAAGTGAAAAAATCTTTGCCTCTTAGCCCTCATGTATGAAAATGACTCTGCAATTATAGAACTTATGTTTCAGGCTAGCATATTGGAAAGTTTTCTCCAGAAACGTGGTCCCTCTTTAAGGATTCCAGCCGTATTTCACAGTAAGCAGATGGTTGCTGCAGCAATTTGAACACACACCTCTCTAATTGAAGACTATTTTTGGGAGCCATTCAGTGTGGCACCTACCCAGGGGGCAGGTGCAGCCTCTGCCTGTTTGCCTGTGCAAACAGCCCAGCTGTACTCTCCAGAGGTGCTGATTTGTATTTGCTACTTATTACCCAGCTTCCAAACACTGTGGGCATCCAGCTTCTCGTTCAGTCATAGGCAAAGGATTGCCAAACTTTTGCCAGTTTTTTCACTCCTTCAGGGGAGGGGGAAAAGAAAAGTCACGGTGCTCAGTGACTCCAGTTGTAACCCACAGTCATTGGCTACGACTAGAATGTCATATTTGGGAATGATTTTATTTCAAACCTTTGCTGCAGTGCAAAACTGAAAGAGGACACATTGCTGGCATCCTTAAGTCAAGACTTAACAAGGGAGTTCAGGTTCACAGAGGAAACTGCATACAGACAATGTGGCTCAGATAGTGACAACTAAGGGGGGAGGAACTTCGATAACTGTTTATCATTATCTTAGAGTTACTGGAGCTGAGAGAAGTGTAATTTGAGATGAAATCTGCTAACACTGAGGTCTGGTATAGCATAAGAACACTCTTCCAAGGGAAGTCCTAAGCGTTCAGTCAATTTAAAAGGCTGATCTTTAGCACTTATTTTTTTGACATTTCTCAGCCACATTTTTTCACTGGCCCAGAACTTTGCATCAAGCATCCTGTGATTACCACAGAGGAGAAACTGAAGCATGAAAAGATTAGGTGATGCAGCCTGGCCACATCATGAGTTTCTAGAAAACCTGATGGAAGAACTTATATATCTTGCAATTCTTGGGTCCCTGGTTTTAGCTGCTACACCAACTCTCTACCCTAAGAAGTCAGAACTTAAGAAGGAACATACAATTATTCAGAAAATATTCTAAGTGATGTAACAAGAGAAATTGAAGAAGATGCAAAATGAAGGAAGCCATATTAGACGAATAGGCCAGCAGCAGGTGTTGTTGCTCCGTACTGCAAGATACAATTCTGCGGTAGACTAGCTCATTCATTTTGTCTTTAATGCTCTTGAGGAAAGTGAGCTTTTAGAATGGAAAACCAAAAAATTATGAATGCATTGAGAAAATTAAAATAATGCATTGTTCTGTGAAAGCTGCATGTTGACAGTGAATCACTGTAATATGATTATTTTGTTAACTTCATCTCCATAAAGCCACACTATGAATGGATTGCCACAGGCACTGATAAAGCCATTAGTGATGAAACTTCGGCTTAATTGCTAGGAAGAAACACATATGGCAAACATCTGTTTTACCAGGCTTTGTATTACCCTCTGGCTGAGAGTTCTTCAGATTTTTCATGTTCAGGACACCTTAGAGAGTGTCTCAAATTTTTCCAACCCTGACACCAACAACAGGGTAGTTGAAAACAGCAAGTCTGTCTGTTTGCAGGCACGTTTCAAGGGTTGACAGTGAAAACTCAGTCTGGAAGGACAGGAGTGTGCTTGTAGTGAGACTGTCCTTGCTGCACAGTGCCTCAGAGCTTCCTCTGCCTCACAGCTCCTTGTAGCAAGCACACTGAGCCACTGTGACCAAGCAATATGAGTGATTTTACTGTGCTGGTCTGATTCTACAAAAATCAGAAAGCAAGCCCTCGGAGGGCTGGAGCACATCTCTTGCGAGGAAGGGTTGAGAGAGTTGGGGCTGTTAAGTCTGGAGAAGAGAAGTCTTCAGGGAGACCCTGTATTGCAGTCTTTCAACACTCAAAGGGGGCTACAAAGAAAGAACAGGACAAACGTTTTAGTAGCATCTGTTGCCATAGGACAGGGAGTAATGGTTTTAAACTGAAAGAAGGTAGATTTAAGCTAGATATAAGAAAGAAATTGCTTACGATGTGGATGGTGAAACACTGTAACAGGTTGCTCAGATTGATGATAGATGCCCCATTCCTGGAAACATTCAAGGACAGCCTGGACGTGGCTCTGAGCAACCTCATATGGTTGATTAGGCTTGCTGCAGAGGGGTTAGACTAGATGACCTTTAAAGGTCCTTTCCAACCCACACTATTCATATGAGGCTACCACTGACTTCAGCCAAATGAAAAACAAATTTTGGGCAGTGATTTTCCTCCATCCCTGGCAAGAGGGACTGTGATATTGAACATCTTTTTGCCACTTGTGCACTTGTTTCTGGGCTTCACTGGCTGATGTTGCTGACATGTGCTCTCAGAAATGGCCCAAAGAATTTCTTGCAGGGAACTCTAACAGTATAAAATTCATGAATACACATTAGAGCTGAAGTAGCAATCTGTTTCAATGACTTTTTAATGCATAGTTTATTATTTGGTATGGATAGACAGAATCATCCCATCATGACACTAAGAAGGATCTACCACAATTACCACCACATCAATAACTTTGGTAAGAAATTGATCTACTGCACCATAGTTTAAATTTGTAAGATGGCAAATACAGTTTGAAAATGGAAATAACCAACTCAACCAAGCCAGAAACATAGCCATGGAAGCAAAGAAAGATGGAGAGCAGAGAATCACTGAATGCTATTGAGGTCTTTATGGTTCTTGGGCAATAACTGCTGTTGCAAATCACAGCCTGGCCTTATGGCTACTGATCATGGAAATGTTGTTCTCCAAATGGAATAAAATTCCAGGGAGAATACACATGACAAAATAGCTAAACAGAGGAATAAAACGCCTCAAAGGGTTTTCTGTCTCACAGCAGTTGCTCTGGAGAAAAGATATCTGTCTGCACTAAAATGGTGCTTACTGCATATGCAATTACATAGTCATGACTGCATTCAGGAAAGAATAATATTATTTAGAAAATTTCAAGACAGACTGTGAAGCTCAAAGAATTAGGTTTTAAGAACAGCAAAAATGATCTTCAAAAGACACTGCAAAGTCACTGGAGCTTAGATGTAACAAATATCTTCTGTCCAGCTGCTCAGAAGTTTGCTTGATGTCTAATGTACATGCTCCAGAGCCATAAGGTTTTTTTCTACACCAGCTTAACATAATAGCTCTACATGGAACAAACTCTCAATACAGTAAACCGTAGTGTGTGTATATATATATATATAAATAAATATATATATATGTAAAATTAATTTTACCACTGAAAAGCCTCATGATCCTAGATTTATGAGAGGAAGAGCTGGCAGATAACATGCATCATAGGACTGAGCCCCAGTGCATTTTCACCCTTTGTATATTCTATTCCAAGTCATTAACTGGAGGAGCAAAGATCCTTCACAGCATGTTTCAGAGCCACCAAATCTGCTTCCATTGTCTCTGCCTAGGACAACTGAGGGTGGCACTTCTGCCACTGCTTAGCAATCTAAACCTCAGCTATTTGTATGAATCCTCTGCAAGCCTTCGGGAAACATAGGTCAGTTTTTCAAAATCCTTTTGGTAATTTTCATTCTAAGGCTGGACACAGGAAGAAATTTCAGCTTCCAAAGCACCATTAGAATAATCAAATCATGTACAAACTAGAAGGACATTAATGGTATAATTCTAGTATAATAAGTAACATAATTGCATCCATCCACTCTGTGAATGAGATTTAAAAAAAAAAAAAACCACGTTCAAAAGTCTGGCTAATAAATAGCCACACAGGTTTTTTCCCCAAGCCCAGCTGAAAAATTCAGACTTAAGGCTGGCAGAGCTGAAGAGACGTACCTGAACCATGGAGAAGCACAGGCCTGACAGTACCATGTAATATAGCTCCTCAGAAAACTTATTATGGCAGAGAAAGGATGGAAGGCAACAGAAAAGCAAGCCAGCTGTGCTAATCAAGGAACTCGTGTGCTTTGAGGGGAGTGAGGCAGAACAGAAGCAAGGCTTTTTCCACAATAGCACCTCCATGACCTCCCTTGGCAGATTATTCCGTTGTCTGATGGGACCTCAGTGTTTGACCATTTCCCCTAATGACTGTACTTGTTTAGTGCCACCACTTTACATTGCTTGGAGCTCATTTGAACACAACTTACGTGTTGTTTTATTTTGAAAGTGTTTACGATATAATCATAAATTTTCCCCCCTTAGTCATCTTACTGGTTGGTCAGAAAATAGAAGACTACCTATGTAAATATATGAATTCTTGCATAAGCAGAATTTTGTATGTGCATGCAAAACTCCATTTAAATGCACAGATGACTATATATATGCATTGTACTCTTCTCTCCCAACACATACGTACACTCACATTTCACATGCAAGAATGTCTTATTTTCTGACTAATAATCTGACCTCTCTTTTCATAGCTCTTTTCACAGAACTAGGCCCTCCTCAAAAAAAGATTAAAATAATTTTTTTAATCCTCTCTTAACATTACAAGTCACTTTTAAATAATCAACAACCCTTTATTAATACTTAAAGATGTTAAAAAAACCCATAAAACATTCCAAACATAGGCATTAGTTATGTTTTTTCCATAGTTATTCCATAGCTATGGAACAGTTACGTTTGTTAATCTGAATCAATGAATCTCAATGCTACACCCACAACTGAATTTAGAGAAGAACTCTCAATTGCAGATTCTAAAGTAGATTTTATTTCATGAGTGTTCATCTTCTTCCTTCTTCTCAGAATTTTTCAAAGTGAGTGCAATCTGGTCTAGCTTGGCAAGTATACAAAATTACCTTTATAGCATTTGAAATTTACTGCCCTAAATTCCTTTGCCATTTCTGAAGTTGAATAATTGATAATTATTCAGGTGGTCTTTCTCTCCAGCCTAGATCTGTATCACACTTTACTTTCCAAGTAATTCATCATTCAGTTTTAAGAGCACAAATAAAAATTTCAAGTAGGATCTTGCTCAAAGATTGCTATACAACCATGAAATCCAAACAACTGTAAAATTTATACACCTGGTATGAAACAGCTGATGGATCATAAGCATGGATCATAAATATATAAGGTATGCTCTTTCGAAGGGTAGAAAAGTTATCAGTAAAAGCTGATAGGACCCAGTCACTGGGGAAGATTAAACCTTAGAGAGAGCAGACTGAGAACATGAAAATAATAAGAGATGCCTGTAACATAGAGTACATATTATCTGAATTTACCACTATAAAAAAAAGGAGTTCAGAAAAATATTCAAGCATACAGAACTACTAGACTGCAGGAATAAAATCTGGAAGAATTAAGAAAGTTGGTAGATACAACATAGCCAGAAGTAGTATGAAAATCCAACATTAGAGAAGTAGCCTGAAGAAAAATGAGCAGAAGTGTAAATAAAGATGTATAAAATCACCCTAACAATTATTAAGGAGCAGAGAGCTGTCCTAAAAGTTATACAAAAGACTACTCTGAAATAATTTTCAATCACTACTGAAACAGAACAATTCAACTAAAATACCTTTAAAGAAAGCAGAAAAGAGGAAAAGGAACAAAACAACAGGAATTAATGAAATAGGATTGTCTTTGCAATACAACAGCAGTGAAATAATTACCAGAAAGAGAAAGAAGCCCCACTGAGAAGGCAGGCAGCATTTATATCAGCAATGAATAAAAATACCTGATATATGAAATACCTCCTGACTTTTAAGGACTGCCACAGTGGGAGTACTTAAAAAAATAATAAAGGCCTCATAAAAATACCTATTGTTGAAGGGACTGTGCATCTTGATCATGAAAGAAAAACAGCCCATAAACAGACTAGATGAAAGGAAACTGGAAATTAGAGGCAGGCATAAAGTGAAAATAATTCTGCAATTGTTCATCTTGATTTAATAACTGTATTAACAAAACTCTGATGAATACTGAGCAAAGCAACAAAAATTACGGTGAGATGAAAGGCGAAATTCTTGTGAAAACAAGAGAAGACCTACACAAATGCAACTCAGCTGAGCACCAGCTACATCCAAGTGCAACTACCTGGGAGCTGTGGAATCTGACTGGAAAACAGTTAGCCATGGTACTAAGTAGGCTTCAGATAGATACTACAGGAGTTAATTTGGGGTTCACACTTCCTGCAGCAGTGCAGAGACTTGCACAGCAGCTCAGGC
Source organism: Ifrita kowaldi (assembly GCA_013398055.1). NCBI lineage: Eukaryota > Metazoa > Chordata > Aves > Passeriformes > Cinclosomatidae > Ifrita > Ifrita kowaldi. The sequence goes on from VZRS01004833.1 coordinate 75,041, forward strand.
ACCAGCTGCAACCTGGCCACACCTCCAGAGTGGAGCTGGCTCAGGCCTCCCTCCGCGTGGACATTCGGCATTATAAGGTTTCCATTCTCCAACAAATACATGAAGAAAACCTTCCTCATGCAATAACACTGTATCTTACTATTGCTCCCACAAAGGCATTCATAAGGGCTTTCACTTACTGCTGTCAATCCTTTGGGCTTTTTCTGCACAGCTACAGAGAGAGAGAGAGATTTCTCCAAGAGAGGACTCAAAGGAGCTACCTCAGGCTCCTGTTCCGGATGGTCAGCCCCGCTTTCACCATCTACACAAGGAGCTTGGGGAAATGCATCTCACTGAACTCAAAGTAAATACATGTAACATGCTTCAAGAAGAGAGGGGGCTTTTTCACCTCTAAATTTAATTCAGGAGTCAGAGTTGAGATCTAAGGTTTTTATTCAGTTCATTTGTTTTGCTTTTTGTTTTTTTTAATACCTTTGTAAACTATCTAAAGAAAGAAACAAAGAAGTACCTTGACCATACAGGCAAATCAAACATTGTAATTAGGAATGTGTGAAATCAAAAGATGCAATCAGTCTCAGAGGATTTATCACAAAATTAGCCTCTTGCACGTTTAAGCACAAAAGTAACCATACACATTTTGTGACATTTGGTTAATTGTAAGTATTTTCGTCCAGAGGAATACTAGAGTATCTTTGCTTGACTTTTGTACTTTCTGCAGGTGGAGCTGCTATTTACAGATTTTTGTTACTTTAAAATAGAAATACTTGGTTATTATCCAGGAAAATGTAAGTACATAGATTTATGTAATCATAACGTATATTTCTTTCCCCCAAGAAGTTGTTTTTTCAAGTTTCTTCACTTAAAATATTATTGCTGACAAATTCTTGTCTGTGTTTTACTACAACATCCAGTGGCCATCAGCAATGCAGAACTGTAAAGAGTTCACGCAGAAAGTATAGACAGTATATACCAACTGAAATAACCTTTCTGGCTATGGTATCTTTAAGAACACAAACACAGAAAATAATTAAAACAGTGTCTTGAACTCTTTCATGGTTTATGTGGCTGAACATGAACATTGTCCTGTGCATTAAATCTATTCCTGACACTTACCTTCACAGAAACAATGACAAAGAAATCTTTTCAGCACTGTTTTTATGTCAGTATCTCAGCCCTCAAATGGTGTATCAGGTAATCTCATTTCTCAGAAAAGCCAACAAGTAGAATTGCTAAACCAAGTTTTCTCTGAATGTTATACAAACTGTTACTTACAATCCGAGGTTTGAAGGGTGGCTTGATTTTCCTTTGTTCTAGAAGAACCCAGTCAATTTCCTTGAAAAATGGATGCTGCTTTATCGCATCTTCCCCGTTTTGTGACGCCACACAGCCAAGCCGCTTGTTGGGATTTTTTGTCATGAACTACAGGGTGGGGAGGAAAGGGGGAAAAGTTAAATCATGAATGGCAATAGCTAGAAACCATTTGCTGCTCAATTACACACTATAATTCTTAAAGCCAAGTTTTTAGACACAGTCCCCTTTCAGAAGGTTATTTCTTCTGGCCTTCCAAATTTCAGAGGTTTCAGCCAAACTAGAAGATTCAGAGACTCCAAAGAGAAAATTTACTGCAGGAAACTCTTTCACTTTATTGTTGAGACCTCTTAATTTCATCTGACTGGGAGTGCTAAAGGAATAGATTCTCTTTCAGCCTTTCTAGTTCCAGCTTTAGCCACAAATACTAAAGGAAAGAAAAATAATCTTAAACTCTCCAGAGACACAGAGTGATCAGTACCTGCAGAACGCTTCCATTGAGAATGGGAAGTTATGTCATCTCCCCCATGACATAACTTGCACATTCTCTTTCATTCTTAGTACACCATTAGTGTCAGCAACTGGAACCAACCGGTCTCCTCTGGTCTGGTAATTTATAAACTTCTCACTTTTAAACTATTACTATTCCCGTCAGGAAAAAGCTGTGTAACTAGTGTAAGATATCGATATCAACTGATGGCAGCTCAAAGTACTGTACCTGATTTTTCTCTGTTATTTTTTCTTTCTTTTATTAGCAATTGCTCTACTTATTTCCTAATTTGTGTGGACACAGAATCCTTGCAATTCAAGTGGCAACAAATGTTGTTCTTATACACACGAACACACTTTCACTATAGAATTAGTTCAATAGCTTTGCTATAACTTCATATTGAGCCATTATATAACATTTTTAAATTTAAAAAGAAGTGTACAAAGTAAACAAAAGATAATAATTGTTCAGTGCCTTTTCAACTTTTGTATCACATTATACTATACTTCTGGAGAAAAATAAAAACCAACTTAGAAAAAAAAAATCACTGCAATGCATGCCCTTGGTTTAGTACTCCAGTTATTAGGTAAGTAGCTACTTAAGCCCTTAGGATGATTTTAGATAGATAGATCAACCCTCTAGCTATCTAATAGAAGAAGACCCTGTCTGTCATTTTAAAGGTATAACATGGATCAGCAAGGCAATTCTGTCTGTGGTTTCTGACAGACACACGCCGTTCTGAAGATGATCCTTCTCTTTGGTCTTGTGCTCAACTGCCCTGCAAGTTCTTCTGCAAGTGGACAAGTCCTATCTAAACTACAGGCAATATTTCCTATGGGCAGGAGAAACAAAGGTTTTGAAAGGATTACTGAGCTTTGGTGAGATCTCCTGAAAAACCACAAAACGCATTCCTATATTCCTCTGCTTTATTTCATCTCCAGGACTGGAGCGAGAAGGCCAGGAACCAGCAGCCACGTGTATTGCAGAAACAGAACATGGAAACTACAGGATACACTTTCTGTACCATATAATCCAGGTATCAAAGAAGTAAAATATGATCCTAGTATCTGCCATGTTTTATCTGTGTTTTAAACTGGAGACAGGGAAAGCATCTGGACATGTAATTTTTTAAGAAGCCCAGGACATGAAAATGTGACTTGACAGTCCAGTTCAGTTCTGTACTTCACAAACTTCATGAAACTTTGAAATGGATGATGAGGGAGGATGTATTTTAAGAATGAATACTTAAAGGAATTTATCATATGCATACATGATTAAATAATATCAAACTTCTGAAGCAGACATTTAATTCCATTAATTTAATCCCTTTCTATTTCTGAAGCACAAGCTGATTTTTATTCCCTGTGGATCAACAGCATCAACACTGATGGACTGTCAGGACAGATACAGCTGTTAACTGCACTCTGCTGAAGAGATGGCTGCAAACGGAGCTGACAGCCATAGCCATAAGCCTTTTTATTTTCCCATACCAAGGCAGGAACCTCCTTTTCTGAAAGGAGAAGCCTTTTAGGATCAGCATTCCTACTGACTTAAATGATAACAGGACAAAATGTTGCTTGGGGTCTGAATCAAGGATCACTGGGCTCCCCAAATTTTGCTTCTTGAAATAAATCACACTGCTTAAAAGCAGAGTTCTGCTTCTGCAGCCAGAGACTGTCATCCCAGCACACAGGGAACACACACTGTAGAGACACCATCCCTCCATTGCTTGTGAAGAAGCAGAGAGACAATTTCAATGAAGAATTGTTTTCCTTACCACACAGGAAAGAATTTAAATAGCAATTCCTGTCAATTCACAGAAACAGCACTACTAAGATGTGTGGATTTTCATGGGATAAGCAACGCGCTGCCTTGTAATACTGAGCTTTAAAATCATCCTCCTAAGTGTTTTGTTGGAAATAACAGGAAAACTGTTTCTTCAGAAAATAAGACAACATTGTTACTTAATACAAGAGAATGTCTTCTTATTAAACTTTCCTTACATGCTGTTTGAAGGAGTGTAAAAATACACAGTTTCTAAAGAATAAAACTCATGTCTCAAAGCACAATGTGAGGAAATGAAGTGTTCCAAAGCTAATCCCTTGCTACCATTCAGCAGTAAAATACATGGACGCCTCTTTCTTTCCTCTGTTTTTCCTGTTCTTCACATGGACAAGTATCAGATGAAGAACACAAGTTTCAAACAGGTTTCACACCATGGATGCATAGGCAGCAGGTTGCTAAATGTAAGGAAATGTGTTTTATTTATGGTGTAAACTGCCACAGCTCCATTAAATTGTACCAATTTATGCCTAAAAGGCTATGACTACAGCAAGATACAAATCACCATTCCTACTATCAAAATGTAGATCCAGGAAAATAGTCTCAGAAAAATTTAGAGAAAAGTTAGCTTTAAAAGAAATTAGAGGGATTAAGACCCTTGCAGTTACATTCAGAAAAATATACAGATTACACCTGCAGTCCAATTCTACATCTGTGTTTGAGTGTGGTCAATGAAGGATGTGCATAACATTGACAATTATCCATCTCACTCCTTGCATTACCAATGAGATAACACAGTAAGGCTCTGATTATTAAATCTATTTCTCCCTTTCCTCTGTACCACAAATACCTTCTCCTAATAGTTACAATGGCTCTTGTACTACACACTTAACTCAGAGAGTTATCTGTTGCATCTTCCCTTCCACCAAATGCTTTCAGAATAATACAAAGGTCAATTAGCGTAGATTCACTCAAGAAGCCTCAGGATAGCAAAGGAACAGATCTTACAGACTGTGAAACCAAAACATTACAGAAAATCTCCTGGGCTACAGTGAAATTCAGATGCAGGTATGAAAACTGACAACAACCCTTCCTTTACAACATGCCAAAATAACCCTTGAACCCTGTATATAAGCCTGAATTCTGCAGCTCAACTCCATACATTTTAATTTCTGAAGTAAAATAATCAAAGGGTCTGGAAACAGAAATGGATGCATGAAAGTATCATGTGAACTAACAAAAAGTAGTAAGAAAGCTATTTGGGGGAGAAGGGAGAATAAGTATTAATAAATTATTATCAGCAGTAAAAAATCCTCCATGTTCTCACTACAGTGAATGTAGCAAAAGAGATGCTTCAGCAAACATTTCCAAGAGGTCAACTTTGACTTTTGGTCTGAATCATTGCTAGACCATCTCTCTCGCTCAGCTAGAAGGAGCCTGTAGACATTTTCATTAAGAGGTCAAGATTAGAATTTCTGCAGAATGTGTTATCTGTCCACTGGTGTTAAAATCACAAATTGTTTATGTTTTATGTATAATTTCAAAATAACCCTGTATGAAGACCTCTGCAGGAGTTTACACTATCAGCTTCCCTCTTAATTGAAAGTCTCCCTTACTCCAGATGCTGAAAAAAAAATATGTGGAAAGGCAGAAATTTTCCAGTTTCAAAGAAGGTGCAAAAATGGAATAAATAAAAACCAAGTTATTTTTTTAAGCCAAAAATCCTCCTCAGGTTTTCAAACTATGGGGATTGGCATACTGCTTCTGTGTTGTTTTGCTTTTAATTTTAGGATGATACTAGCACAGAAGAAAGAATTTATGTCAGTGTCATGGTAATGAAAGACTTGATAAACCTGGCTTTAGAAAGACAGTCTAAAAACTGAGTTTGCCCAGTGGCACACATTGACTGATCAAAAAATTTGTAACATTTGGTGACACAAGTTTCTGTAAAGCTACTATTCATACTGAAAAATCCCAACCAGAGCAGAAACAATCATTGTTAAGTAAGACTGCTTATCATGCGAACTATAAAATAGAACATGCAGCTGTAAATAAAGGGCTTTCAACCCATCTTGATGACAGGGGAAGAAAGGCAAAGGGACAGGAAATTTTGCAAGCGAGTTAAGTAAAAAATGTTGTTTCTTTAATTACGTAGCTCTTCTCCCACTCCAGTGACCATGTGGCATATAAAGTGTCAGAATGATAGCACAGTTTGAGCTGGTTGGGTTTTCCCTGAAACAGGAATCTGCAGTACACAGATTTATACAGTGTACAACTGCATGGAATACAAACATTCTGTTCCTTTCCCACAAGTGGTGTAATTTATCCCAGGCCCCATTATCCTAACAGTGGCACTCTGAACTGTGCTTGAACTCCCAGTGGTGACTGCCCTCAACAACTTTCAGCAAATTCAGTTTTAATCAAGGAAAAAAACCCAACAAACCAACCCCCCAAAAACCCACGAGGAGGAGGAGGAAAGCAAGTAATGGAAGACTCACTGCTTTTAAAATGCTGACAGCTTCTTTACTGAGCCAGACTGGATACAACACATCATCATGAAGGATGGATTCAAAGAGATCATCTTCATTGTCAGCTTCGAAGGGGGGTTGCCCAGCCATCATTTCGTACATGAGAACACCCAGAGCCCACCAGTCCACAGATGGACCGTATTCTAGCTCCTGGAGGATCTAGCATAGAAAAAGAGATTGGAGTGAAGAGACAAGCGAGACAGCTCTCTCGGCTGCACATTTGCTGTTTCAACATGATATACCCCTTCTATGCCCCAGTGCCTAAGCAGGGCTGAATCCACGCTGATTTCAGTGACAGCAGGCAGGGTTTCTTACCCATGCAATTTGCACTAACACAGCTAAGTGTCAATGAGATGTTGTTCTCAGAAGTACTGATGGAGTTTATCAGTCCCCTGAGTAAACTACTATGCTTGTGAGCAAAAAGCTGCATATCCTTCCAAGCTGTTTAAAGCAGGTCACACTATAGGGGAAAAAAGATCACATATACAAAACAGACTGGTGGAAAATGTGAAGCATTTCCTTGTCTCTATCTTGAACAAAACAAATTGAACCGCTTTTAATGCTGCACAGAGATCATCTGAGAGATTTATTCTTGTCCTTTAGGTAGGGCTGAAGGAAGCCAAAAGCATTTTTGTTCAAGTTCCTTTTACAGCATTAAACTGCTGTACAATACACGGCTGTAGAATTCACTTTAATTGCGCTTGCTTTCGGAAAAACTGGCTACAACTTCCCATGTGGCATAAGTTCAACCTTGTAGCAAATATCTTTAGTGGCAAGTAATAGGTTAGCACGATGGAGTTTTATAGTAGCACTTGGTGTTGCAGAACTACTGTTGTACCAGGAACAAGTTTAATTCTTGCCCGCTTTTCACTGGAAAGAAGCTTGCAGTTTGGCTGCATTGGTTCAGCATGACAGTGAGTGAACCAGGGAAAAGAGAGTGGGTGCTGGGTTAAGGTGAAGCTGGCTGTCTTAAAGTGAGTCAGAACGGCAGCAAATCCACCACCTCCTTACATGACACTTAAATGTTGCAGTCAGAATGGTGAACTGCTTGGGCTTAGTGCAGTAGTTGGGATTCAAGACCAATATAAAACCAAATTCAGTCTTAACATAAAAACAGAAATGAGTTTAACATTTGAATACACGTCTGGATCCCAACAGCATTCTTCATTGAAAGAAAATTATATTTTATAGCCACCAAATACAGAAAATTAAATGTATACTTTTCAAGAGCTCTGGGCACTCTTTGGAAATCAGATACTGCTAAAGAAAAGGAAATTGAAACGCACCACCATGGTGCAAGAGAAATAGAAGCAGGAGATAAACTTCTGCAATTAAGATGTCAAATCAGAAGTCTCAGTAAAAGTTCCTGGGTTCTTATTATTGCTTTATTTTCAGTAATAATTTTCAAAGAATTTGTCAAAGGACTCAATTAGTATAGTGAATCAGAAAAGAATTCATACAAGGCAAAACCACCACACTGGTATTTAGTTTCTTTTAACTCTGGAATACTTTTCAAACTCTGTAAGACACGCATTTATGGTATGATAGTTTCAAGATGATTCACACCTTATCAGTTGTGCTCTCAAAGTTGGACAGCCATGAACACTAACAATACAGGTTTATGATTTATTGTCTCTAATGAATAATAAATAACATTTTTTCCCCACTGCAAATTTATGGTTGATGAAAGACAAACCAACAACACTTTTCCATTAAACCAGCACACTGAATCTGCAAGTGGAAAGCTGCACAGGTTACGAACTCAACTGAGCAGACAAAGTCTGCCTGGCAGAATAACTGTTCAATATTTGTTTGTTTTAGGCACTTTGAAATGCATCTCGTAATATTAAAATCTAGGATATGTAAAAACCACACTGCTCTCAGCTATTTCTTTTGTCCAATGAATGCCTTGAAATGTTGTCAACGAATATGCAGCATCCATATCTAGTTTCCATCTTTCTGAGCAAGTCTATGGAGTAGCACGAGCATAGTATCTTTCACTCACAGATATTTTAAAGAAAGAAAAAAATTATATTCCCACAAAGACTGTAGACAAAATGACAGCAAACATATGGATCCTTCTGTACAAATATGTTCTTTTAAATCTCATTAAAAATAAAACCATTTTTGTAACTACTACAGACTACTAAGATTGCAATACTCAGTTGCATCTAGCACCTTAAAGGCTACTAAAAATCATCATAATGATGCTGAGTCAGAAATGAGCAAATGGAGAAGAATAATTTCAGGAAAAAAATACTAGAAAAACCACTCCTATCATCAAGGAATAGAGCTTGTGAGCAGTAGAATAACCGGTTTCTGCAAGATTACCTACAGACAACTGCAACAGAGTCTTAGTCTGCATCTTGTTTTCATCTACATGTAAAGAGTGTCAAAAATTACACATGTAACAGTATGATGAATGATTATATCTGTACTCTTAGTGCAGTGCAGAAAAATACCTCCGGAGCTATATAGTCAGGCGTGCCACAAAATGTTGTGGTGGTCACTCCATTCAGAATCCCTTCTTTGCACATCCCAAAGTCAGCCAGTTTACAGTGGCCTTCCGCATCCAGAAGAATATTGTCCAGTTTCAGGTCCCTGAAATACAAAGGCCTCAAATTAAATCGACTCTCAAATTTTGATCATGTGCTCTTGAATTTCATAATAAATGATAGAATTTGACAAATAAATGGTTTCACAAACACCACTGAGAAACTGTCCTTCACACGTGTGCATGAAAAGTTGGTAGCAGTCACTAAATAGACCTAATTAAAGGCAATAAAACAAAGAAGCAGGCAATTACAAGCATTTTGTAAGACCAGGCTTTTACTCTCTTTAGCTGCAAGAAAGCACAGCTTTTATGCTTTCAAGACAGCATAGAAACATTTGGGAAAGATCTCAGTTTCTTGTTTGCTACAAATCTAGCACTCTGTCAATATGAAATAGGTCAATGAAGCTATTCTCTATTTTTTGCATTAGTACTAAGCAAGGAGTACCAATTTACCCATACTCTATCACATGGGTTCAATTAATAGGTACTTTCAAACTTGGATAATTTTGAATTTGATTCTTAACATATACTAGCAACTCGAAGTTTAGATTGCAATGAGAGGGACGAAAAACAGCATTTCCATCTTTGGGAACACTATTTTCTGCAGCTTAAACCTGCTCAAAAAAAAAAAATTCAAAGGAATATTTTGCATTCATTGTTAAAGAACATATCTTAGCAGCTGTTTCTGATCACTTGTTGTACAAATGTCTTTGTGTCAAAACCCCACAATTGTCCGCTTATTAAATTGGGTCAGGTCAAAAAAAGGTTGAGAAAAGGATATCCACCTTTCCTGTCTTGCCCTCTGCATATTTTCTAAATATACCATTGATGTCTATTACATGTTCCAACACAATAGGTGCTAAGTACCATTTAACTTACCTACCACTTGCCTTAGACATAATTACAAAATGATCTGGAAAGTCAATGAAAAAAGAACTCCCATTTGTATGAACCGCCCCGCCTTCCCAATTAAAACCTCTTCATCACGTAGAAATAATAACACAAACATAAAAGCAAAAAAATCCCACTTATATTGTGTGGACCATTTTATTTTTATATTTCTGTCTAGGCTTTTAGGTACCTCTGATGTGTATGAAAGATATGTAGCATATTTACACATAAAATAGATAAATATATAAAAATATAACTATGTCATATTGAATGTATGAATGCACAGAGAGGAGAGAATCAAAAGCAGAACACACGTCTTTAGGTGACTTTGTCAACACTTTCTGATCAGAATTCTTCTTCCTAGAATAATTAGAGAAATTTCCTTAGGTTGAATTGATTAAAAAAAAAGAGTGTGTGTGTAGGCAAGTTCTATATCAGAGAAGAGGAATAAAATCCCATGCCAGCCTCTGTAAATGAATTTCACTCCAAAAGCCTAGGAAAAGACATGAGTTTTTTTGCAAAAATCCTTTATGTCAACAAATTTGACCTGAATGAGGGATAAGAAGTCTTGACCTTAGAGCATTTCTTCCAGAGAAATATCTCCCTATCAGATCCCAGACTTCAGAACCACAGGCACCAAACATAGTGGAAGCATTCACCCACATTAATTGATTAAATAGCCCTTCCAAGGCTGCAGTATGTTCAGAGTTTTTGTAGACATGTCCAAGGCTACAGTATGCTGGGATTTTCCTAGAAATGTTCTTTTCTGCCTCTCATCCCAATTTCAGTTGGTGGATTTTAGTTTTTTTTTTTTCCCTTTGACACCTGTTAAACATTTTTTAACATGCTGGCCTATATGTTCCTCAAGCAGGTACACAGGCCAACATAAAAATCAGGTATTTCTGGGACACAGTGGACTTGCTACTCATGTGTGCATAATCATTGCACATCTGCAGTAAATCAGATACCTGGAAGCACTGGAGGACTTACTGTGCATGTAGAGATAGGTCGTGCTGTGTCCACGTTACAAAGTGGTTTGTGCTTGTAAAAGAAGTCTGACATGGCACAACAAACTCATATTTACCTCAGTAACAGTAAAACCTCTGTCTCCTACACCAGCTAGCTTTATCAGGTATGGTTTATGTAGCTGAAGGATACGCTGGCTGTACATTTGTTAGAAGCAACATCCCCTACATTGCGCTTCACTATCTCTGTATCAGCTACACTGCTCTTGCAGGTCCTCAGTGGTCATCCATGTAAGGCCCCTTGGAGCTGACTACATATTTTATCATTCCTTAAGGTCATTAATTCCAGCAGTTCCTAAGCAACCCAAGATCCAGCTGGCTGCAACACAACCCCCCTACATATAACCATTTAACCCCCCAAGTAACCACCTCTTCCCACTTCTGAAAAGTGATTTGCAAGAATAGTCCAACATAATGCCAGGGCAAACAGGTATCAACAGTTCTGTGTCTCCCCCCTAAGAAGTCAAATAAACAAAATAAAGCTCTCTGTTTAAAAAATCATGTGCCTTCCCAAAACTGCTGCTTCAGTGAATTGCAAGTGTTACAATAAGAAGACCTGCATTCAAACAGGACTATAGCAACATCAAATAGAACGTGATCATCAGGGTAAGGCTCTTGCAGATTGAAGAAGGAAACAAGATCGTAGCTGTACCTTTTAACCTTCCACATATAGTGTTATCTTGGATGTTCCTTAACTAAGGAAGAATACAAGCTATATTTCAAAAAGTCAAGATGTTCAGATAAAGAAATCAAAGTATAATTATATTTGATGTAATCTTGGAACCACTTTTAGCCACAGGACTGTTAGAAACAAGGTCATAATGCATACAATTATGATAGGAACTCAAGAAATTTGAGAGGCTTCTTAGAAAAATGGATCCACCTTTATTAAGTGTTTTAAGTATTAAGTGTTTATGAGAAACCACTTAAATTATATCTTAACTCTGATCCCAGGACTTCCCCATGCAGGCAGGTGACACACTGGAGCTGTTAGGACCTACAGTCATTTAACTTTCATTTAATGCCATCCATAAGGTAGCCATGGACTTGAAAGGAGATATAGTCAATAATCCAGGAAACTCCTAAGCTAAGAGAAACCTCAACAGCAACAAAGTACTAACAGTAAGGCACCATAAGATACTCACCATTTTCCTTATTTCCTTAAGGATTTGTATACGACACAGAAATTAGCAATAAAAATTTAACTTGACAGTGGGAAAACAGAATAAACAAACTGAGCCAAGAGAAGACCAGGAAGAGTCTAATTATTAAATTCAGACTACCTGTAAAGACTGACAGTGAAATTTTAAGCCTATCTGTAAAAGCACAAGTCAATTAAACTTTTTTACCATTTACCAAACTGTAATCTTACTTGACAGAAGAAAAACATCTGGGACCCCTTCATCAAGCCAAAACAGTGCAGTGAAGCCTACAAGCCTCTTCAAAACTCTTCTGAAGGCACTGAGGACATCAGCTTAATCACTCACGCAATAATGAAATGTAATACCAGTAGATTTGTGTTATCACAAAGTGCACCAGAGTTTCAAAAGAAATTTGGAAGAGGCTAAAACAACAGCAGTATGACTCCCATCAGAGTACATATGGGAGGTTAAAAGGTAAGCTGGGAGTTTGCCAAAGTGCCAAATTCATAGCTAGCCCACAAGATTATCATAGTCTATAAAAGTGCTTGCACTGAAAATCATTGTCAATTTACAGTTGCCAGATTAAAAAAAAAACAAAAACAAAAACAAAAAAAACCCTCCAAAAACCAAGAAGCCTCACCAAATCCCTCTAATTCTGCAAATTTGGAAAAAGAAATCTTAGTTAACTAAATAAATATGAGAGTAGGAATAGATAATGTGCTACTTAACACCTCACAGGAAAAAACCAACCCAACAACCAAAACATACAGAGAAAAGGAAACAAATGAGAAAGTAATAGAAAAAGAGTTGTCAGGGAAACTTGTCTTTCCAGAGCATCAGCCTCCGTGAAAAAAATTAAAACTTTAACTTTTAGGCCGGTATTTCCCCAGGACTGTTCTAAGAGACAGCCAGCTCTCCTACTCCTCCAAAAGTAAAGTACACAGCCATATCTGGAATGTAAAATAATTATCTGTACAGATTGTTCCATTCTGTCTTTTATTTGTTTCCTGGATTGAGTGCCGGTTGTCCACCTCTGAATCAGAACATACCAAATAATACAGTGTCAGATAGCTCAATGACAAAGGTCTATTAAATTCTTCTTTTTCTCATTTTGCATTCTCTTTGTAGCAACTAAGAAAGCCATCTGTGTCAGACAAAATGAGTTCCTACAACCTGAGTAATTAATTACATGCAACTGCAAACAACCTAACCAGTTAAGCCAGGAGAATGCTTAGACTTCTTCAATGCAGCAATGCTACATTAAGCTGTTTCTCTCCTTTGTTTTTTTGCCAAGATACTTTGTAGAGTCATTTCAGTGGACTTGAGCAGTCATTGAATGAAATGTGGGTTTTCTTTTTTCTTTTCTGTCTTTCATTTTTTTTTCCCCCACAGAAGTGTTTAAACAGAAATTTAAGCCTCAGTCTCTACTTCTGCATACCTGCCAGCATCACAATCACCTCAGAAGCTGGAATGACTGGCAGGATCTCAAGAAAGAATCAGGATTATGAGTTAGGTTTGTGCAAGTTGGAACAGAAGAGCAGGCTGACTACAGGTAACCTGTGAGAAAACTTCCGTAACGCTCGTTCCTTCCTCCACACGCGAGTGCCATGAGACACTGAGGGCCCTGGCTTCCTCCAAAGGCTCACTGGGCGAGTATTTCACAGGACTGGGTTCTTAAAGTCTGCATCCCACCAGTAGCCAGAGAGATAAGCATCTTGTGTGAGTGGCACTGTGTGTCACAAGTGTCATTTAGATAACACACAGTTTTCTTGTTGAAAGTAAGGCTGTTAAACAATCAAGATGGGTTTGGACCAGTAAAATCAGAAAGTCTGCCAAACATTACTAACAGTAGCCTTTCAACACAGTAAACAGCAGTGACTAAATAAATACATATTTGAAGGACAAGATCAAGCAGCTGAGAAATATGATCACAAGCTGGCAAGCAACCACTTTACAGTGGCCACTTTACCACTTCTACTCTGACTGTTGATTAAGCAACATTTCACAGAATGAAGCATAATAATCATTATCTACAAATAACAACATTGCAAGCAAGAGTATTTATTTATGGGGTAAAAGTTAAATGAAAGGTTGTACCTCACTAAACATCTGTAGAATATCAGCATTCAGAAAGATTTGAAAGCAACATATGTCTAAAGTATGGTACTACTGAACAACCACTTTTTTGGTGACTTTCAACTGCAATAAACCCTTTCAATAGGTTATTTGAAATCATTGCCATTGTTCCCCTGCATGGGAAAATCACATCCTCTCTGCAGGCTTTAAATAGACAAGCTGTTCACACAAGAAACCACAGAAGGTAAAAGGGAAACTTCCTCCAACAACATGGAAAACCATCAGAATTGTTCTCTAGTTACTAGTGTTATTGAAATCCATAACTGAAGATAATATGATCATCATATCAATTCGAAATTTCAACAAGATGGTTTTTTTTGTCTGTTTAATTAAGGTAAGACTTCTACATCCTTAGAATTACTTTCTCAGTTACTGAGTGGTATCCAAATTGCTTTTGAGACAAAGATGCTCACTATAACACCAGGTCTCTCACATACCCAGCACAAATTTACTCTTTGGTGTCCTCAAAATGCTGATAACTAATGTATTAGGTTACAATTCTAAGCAAAATGCAATTATATATGGAACTAGTCAGAAAACAAAAAGGAAAGTCAACAATTTTAAAGTTCTGATGTTAGCTTCTTTAGTGTTTAGATCTCACCAACTTAATCTCAGTATCCATACATAAACAGAACAGGACAGATGTATTAGGGGACTGTACTTCAAGAGTGGATTCTCTTGTTGCTCTAAGTATTTTAGTCACAACTCATCAGCAATGCTGTTTTTCCCCCCTGCAACAGATCAGAGATAAATGGGAAAATTCAAACCATACCTACTAAGAAAATACAAACTAGTAATAATTTTTTTTCCCCATTTGAAAACCTCTATGGGAGAGAAGGAGCCCATACTCTCTGACGTTACTGAGCATAAACAGGCAATAATTGCAGTTTGTTGGGTATCAGGTTCTACCAGTGACCTCCCTTATCTATGTACTAAAAAATGGGACACACACTGGACTGTTTGTGCTTGTGAGTGAATTCATGACAGTAGAGCAGTTTGTGTTAGCAGGGAGGAAGCAGGGGGATACCTGAGTGAGAAAAAGATGGTTCTGCTGCTTTTGTTGTTGTAGGGTATCTCAGTTTTGCCTGTGATTATCTGAAAGTCTTGGAATTTCTCTGCTTTGTTTTTGTGTTGATCCATTAAGTAATTACTGAATTTATGTTACACATTTTTTGTCACTGTTACATTATTTTATATCATCAAAGAATAAAGATAATATAAACACAAACACTGTAGTAGAGTCGTACTCGGTAATATACAGATAAATCTGTTGTGCAGACTTGAAAACTGCTACTTTCCAGTGTCAAGTTTGGAATAAAGTGAATCCACCTTATTCTGATGTGCATAAGTGTGTGTAATTGCTAATGGCAGATGAATTACTACCACAGACTTGGTTTCAAATAAAGCCAGAGATGCATTTTCTTCAAAGAAAACAGTGATAGTTCAGATAGCAGGCTAGCCATAAATGGGAAATGTTGACTTTTAATGTGACCATAGTGACACTCTCTTGTCAGGCATGTTTATTTTAAAAAACACACGCATTTACTTTCCTTATATAACACAACATCCACCACCCTGCCATTTGCACAAATGATTTGTGGACTAAGGGGTGGCAGAGATGGGTGGAGGGACGTAGCAAGAGGCGGCTTGCTATCTACCCACCAAAGACATCAGAGGGAGATAAACACATGATCACTGTCCATGGCTCTGTAAGCCCTTGTTGTGACAAGGCAAAAGTGAGGCTTGCAGATGTAAAACAGCACCTCTCCAGCAGTGCCTACCGTGGAGAAACCTTTCAGGTCAGCAAGGTCCCAAAATGAAAAAGAAGGCTGTGAGTTAGGACTTACACAGCCCTAACTGTTCACTGATGTGTTAATGACATATTGAACAAAGGTTCAATATTAATTTCCAGCAGCTTAAGGAAACCAATGACTTTTATAACAGCAGAAAACACTTTCTTTAAAATTATTTCTTTATATGGCTTTCTACTGGCTTTGACTATAACTTTATTACAATTGTCGGTAGCAGCTTAGAATGTTACTGTGCCTGATCTGCTTATCTTATTATGCTGAGTTTCCTTTAAATAATGTGCAGGCAAATAAATATATTGTACTTAACAGCTTTCTTTTGTATGACTTTTCCTTTCTTATTATTTCCACATTTTTATTTGTGAACCTAAGTGAAATATGTACAAGTTCAAATATGCATTATGTAAAACATTCTCTAAAATTGGCTAAGCACGGAAGGGAGCGGTCTCTATTTCTCTTTCAAGAGAAGGTTGCCTTATGCATTCACATCATGTTACTTTATAAACCTCATCCTTCATGACTCCCACACCTGGGAATGCAACAATTTTTCCATGGGTCTGAGATAGGAATGTGATATAGCACTACAATGCTGCCTCTTGACTTAGCTTACTGCCAAAGACTTGATTCTGACAAGCTTTCAGTAGAATCCCAGTGGCAACTCTCCCTACCCATGGCCCACAGGCCTGGAATTTTTGTACTGAATAAGAACTGCCACAAATGGACCTGTCTTCATATTAAGCCTATTGAATAGGACAAACGACGTGCCTCAGAAACTTGCAGCTAACGTAGATAGCAAATGATTTTCTCATTTTGTAAGGTTTCTTGAGATTTTACAAACCATTTGTATTTCTCTCTGTGTGAAAACACAAACTGTTTGGAGCTTTTTGTGAAAGTAAGGCAGACAGCCCCTGGCGTGGTGCTCCAGCCAGGGACTGGCTCTGCATGGGGCTGAGCTGCCTGCAGGTCCTGGTCCCCCATCCACTTGCTGAGTGTCCTGACATTAAGGCTACCAGCAGTTCCCTCAGGGATTTTCTTCCTTCTTTCTCACTCTACCTCCATTAAAACTTCCATTTTCTTACTTTTTCCTTGAAAACTGTAGCTGAAATATTCTTAACTGGCTCTGTGTACTCAGGGTGGGAACAATGGCATGAAATCTGTCTCACTGCTAATGATATTTACTGTTTCAGCCTCCATTACAAAGCCCATGTGTTAAGTCATTGCTAAATATGTCATGTGATAGACCTTGTCCTCACTGACACCTTGGTGATCTCGCTGAAAACAAGACAGGTCCTCAGGCTTAGCCAAGGACTGACTCAAATTGTGGTATGCTACTCTGTGAGGTTCAGTGCTCTTATTTTTGTATCTCAAATAACATAAAAGTAAGATTGTGTATTATAACAATAGGTTAGGTGGAGTGCAAACTAAAAGTGCCTACTATGTATGTCCATAATCCTTTTAAAGAAAACAATACTTAATCATTATTTGATAAAACCACTTGATGAAAGACAGTGAAAGGATGGTGTGAAGCTAAAAAAGCTTGTCAGATCAAGTTTTGAAAACTCAATTCTGAAAAAATATTACCAGAACCTTAGAAAGCAAATTTATCAGTAGACACCCTAAAGAGGTTTGGATCTGCTCAAAAGTTTTTCTTTGGAAACCAAAAGCAATTCTGTTCTTCTTTTTTTTTTTTTTTTTTCTCAATGACCTCAGTAGGTGGGATGACAAAATCATTATCATTTGAACAACAATGGAATACAACCATGAAAGCAGAAAGAAAAGAGCACTTGCGTTTCAGATATACAGTTTCTGTGTCTAACCAAAAAGACTGAAATATTTCCTTCTCTTTACAGCTTTCGAGTGAAGCTTTTGTACACAGAGTAGATAAACATAGAGCCAATAAATGCATGCCTATCTAGGTAGCATCTTGCATTTCTGTAGCATTTCTCACTGAGCTCACGAATCCTTGTAATAACCCACAACAAGAATCTTTTATCTAATACAGATATCAGGAAAAACGGAATTAAAAGATACATTGTAATCAACCCCAATTGCATCAATTTTCAAAATTTACCTTAAACATGGATTTAACTAGAGCTCTGAAACATGTTGTTCTGGTTTTTAATTTTGTATTCTGTATTTTCCAGGATTCTGACCAGATTTATGCCACCAGTCATCAGAGGTTTATTGAGGCATCATGGTTTGCCCCAGGCTCCCTCCATGGCCATCTCCACAGATATCTTCAAGCAGATGACACACAGAAGATGTGGGCTGCACTGCTCCCTAAATCAGTCTGTCCTTCTCCACTGACTGTAAATGTTCTCCAGGAGAAGCAGGATCCTGACTTGGAAGCTTCAGTTGTGTTCCTAAAGTTAGGTGAGAGGAATCAGAGCCTTTGTGTACATTCGGTATAAACTGCTTCCTGGCTTCCTTCATTCTAGCTAGAGATTTCATCCAGATTAGTTGTAAAACTTTCATTTTTGTAGGTGAAAGTCAAACAAAGGCAGATTTCTAAAAAAGACTGGCATTTATCTGACTTCTTAGTCATGGTGGAATCTCCACACACACAATTTGCTATGCTTTTAAGTTACGCCCTCTAATAATTCTTAATTTTTCTCACTTAGGTCACATGGAACTCTCCTGTGCAAAAACTCCCTACATGCATATCCATCAAAAAGCTAGACATCTAATTGCTCTGCTTTGACACACCAAATAAAGGGCTCCAAAGCATTATTATTCTACATTGTTTCAGGCGCACAGAGAGAGTATTCTGAAAAAAAACCCTAACAAACCAGAAGAAAAGCTGCTACTGTAATCAGGCATGATTGAAGGCATTTCCTGTCTTTTGCTATCAAACCAGTTGTTTTTTCCATTACATACTAAGTGAACTTTAGTAAGGTCAAGACACCAGAGAAAAACAGGATCAGAATATCTTTAATCAACTAAAGTTGAGTATTTTAGTCTCTCTCTTTCAGTTGTTTAGCCCTGGATCTTACCCGACATCTCCACATTTCTTCCTTAAATCACAGATACATAAACCAGGTCAGTTTGAATTTATGATTTAGCCAGTTGTTTTCAATGGCACTTAACTTGTTACCTTACACTTCCCCTAGCCCAAAGGTCAATCAACCTCATGCTGTGTAACAAGACCAGTATTATTTTAATATGATGTAAGTCCTACAGGGAAGATGGGTTTTCATTCCCAATCACAATGCTGGAAGCCTATCGTTTCCGTCACGTTGACTATTAAGATCAAGTGTAAGTTCTGAAATTACTAAGAAGTCAAAGCTGATATTGCATAGGTGAATTTGATCCAATCTTGTATATCATTATCCTGCTGTCACACTAAGTGAAGATTATTTTAAAGTATATAGCCCCCTGTCCTGTGCTCTGACCCTATTATTTTTGGAGAGAAAAAGTCTTTATCTTCCATGCATGCCAGATGACATTTTCCTTGTTAACATAATGCAAATGTCAACACTCGGAAATGAGCAGCACCAAGCATATTGTTGACTGATCGAAGAAGGGAAAACCAGGCCATGCTAAACCCAGCAATTCTACAGAGAAAGCTTCTGATGCTTCCAGCCACATGGAACTAGTAAGGAAAGAGACTTCAGTAAGAGTGGTAGGCTGCAACAAGAACCTAGACATTTCTCCCAGAGGAAAGGTGACCTGTCAAAGATGAGCACAGGCTCATCTTTCACCAAAGAGATGACCAAAGGACTGAGAATTCTGCCATATGATGAAAGGCTGAGAAAACTGGGCAGTTCAGCCTTCAGAAGAGAAGGCTCAGGGGAGACCTTATCATCATGTTCCAGTATTTAAAAGGAACAAAGAAGTTAGACACTCACTTTTTACAAGAAATCACATGGAATGAAAGACCATACATTATTCCTGGAGGGATTCCGATTAGACACAAGAGGAAAATTTTTCACCATGGGAAAAACCAGCCATTGAAATAATCTCCCTGGGGAAGTAGTGGATCCCCTAACATAGGACACTCTTTAACATTCAGCTGGACAAGGTACTGGGCCATCTTGTCTAGACTGTGCTTTTACCAAAGAAGTTTGCATCAGATGATCCTTGAGGTCCCCTTCCCACCTGATATGCTATCATTCTATGATTCCCAGCAGCTACGAAGAAAACTTGTGCTTTGGTCCAGTTCGTTACCTAAATGAGAACACCAGGCTGCCTGAACACTGCGGTAAGACTAAGAGCAACCTTATTATCCACCTGCTAAACACAGATGCAAACAATGAAGGCTACTCAGTACTAATATAGGTCTTCCTCTTAATTACAATAAGGTTGTTTATTAAAAGAAAACTAATGAAAAGAAATTGTAATTTCTCAGCGAAGGAACCAGACCGTCAGCATATTCCAAGATGAGAACACACAGCAAAGATGAAGAGCTTGTAAAATATTACAATCTGCTGGTAAAAGCACAAATCTTCTACATCCTCAATAATGTCTATTTTGTGCTTCTATCTGGAACAGATAGATCCACTGTTAGATTCAGGGGAAAACTGCAAACAAGGCAATGCGGGGAACCTATTTTATGACTTGAACTGGTCTTCTTTCATTCCTTTGAACAAACTCTATATACACACTCTGCAAAATTTAAAGAAGATGTTTAAACAAGAAAAAAAAAATTTAGTCTGGCAGCCACAACACAGGACATACAATAACATGGCCAAACTCAGGTGACTGGAAGCATATCCCAAGGAAGCCATTAATGCACCAGCATAAGCCAACATTTCAGTGCCTTTTCTATACTAGCCAATGCCCTCTGCACCTTTAGGAAGCCCAGAAAGTGTAAAGGAGAGAGTTGCTGAATATTTTTACATTAAATGTTTCTTTACAATAATAATTTATCAGAATCCTTTTCCCTATGCTCCCAAGGGTGTCCTTAGCAGGGAACAAACTCAGCTCCCAGCAGTAAGTAGACTCCCGTTAAGCTCCGTATCATGTTTCCATGGAGAAAAATGCTTTCTTATTCAGAAAAGAAAAACTCTGCAGTGAACTTTTGTACAGACACTGATTTTTTCCAACCTCACTTTGGTCTTTTTATGGAAAGTATTTCCACAGAGCGGTGCCTGTAATATTACACAGAAAGGACTAAGTAAATTATATAGCATAAATGAAATGATGTAACACAGCAAGAATGTTGCTTCCAACAAAATGTTTACTTATATGGAATCACTAGAAGAAAGATTTTAATAATTTTTGCTTCTATTCTGATTTCAGTAGCATAGTTCACATGCCTAAACATGTTTTTAACCTATCACATGGTCTCAACTTGGGAAGGGTATGTAGGCTCTTCACTTAAAACCTTTTCTAACCCTTCTGTATTTATCAGGGATCAAAACAGCAGCAGTCAACAGCAGTTAACCAGATTTCTGCAGAAATTCTTGTAAAAACTGTGAGTTAAATTTATTTTGTCTTCTAACTTTCTAAAAGCATTCTATTATACATATGGATTTGTCTGTTTCAAAATCCTGTAGAGTTAACAATTTTCTATTCTGTTTGATGGAAGATCACTGCAGTGGAGGGATTCTGACAAAATTAAGAAGAGTATTATTTGTCCATAAAGTATGAAGCAAATGACTGAAAAAATGGGAGTTGCTCGCCATTATATGTTGATCTATGCATAAAATAAACTCCTAATGTGGCTTCCAGACAGAGGTCATAGAATTGATGGTTCAAAATCCAAATCTTGCTTTGATATGTAATTAAAATGGGCTATGTATGTTAATCCAGGGAACTATATCTTATAAGGTACTCTTTTAAAATTACAATTGTGTAGTGAAATCAAATTATTTTGTCCCCAGCCTCTGCCAGAAAGCTGCACAAACATTTCTAGACAATCTTTTCTTGTGCAGGAAGTTTCAACTCCAGCACTGTTTCCAATGTAGCTGCTGCAGCCTTCCCCCATCTCCTCCAGAAAACGTGCTTGGGAATGCTAGTCTGGCTGTAATGCCAATTTATAATGTCACCACTTAAAATCTACTTATACAAGGCACCCCACGATTTTTAATTAATATGAATGCAATGGAAAGATGACTCATGGGTTACTCACGTGAAATAAAACATGGCATGACTTAGGAAATTTACAGTGTACTCACTTTTGCCAACATCAGGGTTAGGAGAGTGCTATAGCAATTTACCTTCAGCTGTGAAGACAGAGAGACTATCAAGAGAAGCCAACAGTCCAGCCCAAAGGCAAGAGAGAGGCAATTCTGAGTAAAGATTTGGGAGGTTAAAATATGATTTTAATCTCTAACACTTGGCACTTACTGGGTAGTCACTGCATGTAAATACTAACTTCTGTAGGATTATAATATTAACTATTGGTCAGTGTGGGCTGTTGCTGAACAATTTTGTCAACATGAAAAAAGTTATTTTGGGCCTGAGGAATCATCTTTGTAACTTCTGCATGCCCAGCCTCTTCTGAGATCTGCTAACCAGACTATGTTCTGACAAGATCAGAAATTATCCCATAAAGCTCCCAGATAGTTATGTGGGCAAAGACGAGCAAGGAACCTAATTATACAGGTTATAAATATTATAAAGTTTAATTAAATTATAATGTACAATAAAGTCTCTTTGCATCCTTCTGACAGCCTTAAACTGAGCACACTGAGTACAATTTAATTCCATTGTAAAATTGCTTTTTTCTTCTGGTGTCAGAAAGAGGTTTTACTGCAAATAATAGTCATGATTTTTAAAGAAAGAGTCTCTTATACACCAGATTGTGGCTTCTCTATACTCATGTCATGTTACAGTCACATTTATAACATATTTTTATTATGTATTATAACATTTTGAATTCCAACTAAAAATGCATGAACAAACGAATCTCTGAGAAAGATTATCAAAACACTTTTCAAACAGAATGGGAGAGAGGTTGCAGAAGTTGTGCTATATCTCTAAGACATATACATGCTATACTAAACTCAGCATTGCCCAACCCTGAAACAAATAATGGTATGAGTCTCTGTAGCCAATTTATAGTATTGTTTAGTTAAGACTTGATAGTGTACCAAAAAAAAGTACTAAGGGGCACTGTGATTCTCAACTCATACTCATTAAATGATGACACAAAATACTCCATTAGCAATGACAGAGTTCCACCCTTTCACCCTTTACTGCCCACTCAGCCCCAGACATCAATCCTTCCACTGTCTTCCTACCCCCGTAATTCTGTTGCTATAATTAGGCAAACATAACTGCTTCTGACTGCTTTTTAAATGGATTCTACTACACAAGGTGTGCAAGAAACAAACTCCATTATTATATGTGCTATGGGCACAATTTTTTGGTTTTAGTATAATCTCTCTTGGATTGGGTTTATACAGACAATTGTTTTGCCCTAAGAGCACACATATATGAGCCAGGGGAGACAAGTCTCTAGCGATAGTGAGTTATATCAGATTCATCAGAGAATTGTCTCTGGCTTTATAAGCTATAGCTCACTAATACCAGTTAATATTTTGTTGTTATTACTACACAGAGAATTTCCTGTTTCAAAATTTCTTCAAACCCTCTTGCTCATGGACAAAAAACCACTACTCAATCTGCAGATGTTTTAGAAAGCATGGTGAAATCCTCTTCCTCTTGGGACAACCACAGAAACTCCAAACTTCTGTCCTACTTTGCGTGCAAGCATACCACTAGCTCTGACCTGGAGCTGACAAAATATCCCCTCCTTTTTCTTTTGCGACTTTTCAAAGGGTGAAAATAGAACCTGCCTAAAAGGCAGGGTTGTCCAAAGGGTTTCTCTGCGCTCTGCTTGGGGCATTTCTCACTCAGTGTCTGCAGACATTAGCTTACAGGGTTTTAGCAGAGGCAGCTTCAACAAGCTTGCAGAGGAGTGCCTTCAGCCTCGTGCAAGGCATATTGCTGCTGAGCTGCTGCCTACTTTCTTCATGCACAATCTGAGGATCCTTCCATGCTAGCAGATATTTAAAGACTTTCATATAAATGAGAATCAGAGCCTCTTGATCATAGTTATGGCCTCTCTGGACCCATTACAGATTATCAGCAAATGAACTGGCAGGCATTTGGTATGCCTTTTATATCCTCAGTATACAGTACCATAAACACTTGCTGTCCCCTCACTGGTAGTTAAATTTAGGCAAATATATACTCAGGCAGTTTCTTAAGTGCCAATTATTTTTGTTCTACAAGTACTCCGTTAGAGCTCTTTCAGATTTATTGATGTTTGAAAGCTTTTAAATATCCATTACCCACTTAACTGACCATAGCAATTCCATCTGACTCATTATTTGTGTTAGAATATATTTAGGCATTTTTAAAAATGGGTCTTAGTAGACCATAGGATCTCCCTTGGAAACCCTATAATAAATCAAGTAAATACTTGGTGAAGTGCTATAATGTTTATTTGTGACTACTTAATTTTATCCTTTATATTCCATGTTTTGAACATATGAAGTTCTTCTGTTCAGGTTATTAGTGACCAAGCTTTCTTTGGTTCATTTTTTTGGGTACTGCTGCTGTATTACTCAGTTTCATACCAAGGTGCACCCATGCTGGCTGCTATACCGGCAATCTACTGTTGAAACCATCCCATCCTCCCCTTCCCTTGAGGGGGCAATCACATGCTCTAGTACTGGAATACCTTGTGAAGAATACTTTTACGACTGCCACTGTCAAATGTACATGAAAAAGAAAATGCATACAACTGCATGGACTGTTTGCATTTGACAGAGTGACATTTTCTGTGTCTTCCATACATCAGGAGAAGGAAATTGAAGCCTCAAGGAAAAAGCATACATATGTCAATACCACTATTATTTCTGGCCTGTCACATCTATATTCTCTCTCTCTGCTGTTTTGTAAGACTGACTACTGGAAACAAACTCTTGAAGCAGGAGGCAAGAAGTGAAGACCCATGGGGTGTGTACATTGTGAGAAGTGCTGCTTGGGCTTCCCATAAGCCTCTCTTCTCAAAAGTTGGATGTTACTGTAAAAATTTTTTTTAAATCTAAAATATTATACCCCCATCATAAGTGGCCTTGGGGGGATCAAAATTCAAATTGGTGGTGGGAGTAAATTGTCTGTCCCTGGAGCTGTCCATCCTTGGGTATGTAACAGTGCTGAAACCACACTATTGTCGCCCACCTTGGTAAAAGCTGGCCTTGGCATCACTGCTATTTGTACTTAGCCGTGCTCCACATCTGCCTCCTCCACATGTACTCAGTGCTGCTGAGATGATGAAGACTCCTACTTACAATTATTTCTGCTACTGTCTGCTGCTCTGGGGAGCTGCCTGTTCAGGCTCTGTGACACACTGGCAGCCAATGAGAGGGGCATGCATTACTGCTGGCACAAGAAGGGATTTATCACCACTCTGGCCTCATTACCCCTCACCTTTCTGCTCACTTTCAGCACTGTCAGGGCCACCAGAGCCATTCAGGTTCCCTTTCTGATTGCCTTGGTTAGACTGCATCTTGTCTGCCCAAGGTCTTTCTGATGTAATCCTACCACTATTTTTGCTGGTAGCAGTAGAGACTGGTGCACACCCCGAAGTGCTGGGGTTCTTACTGGCTGTATTTTCTCTGTTTTAGTTTGTCAGGCCTATTTAGTTAACCTCCTGCTGAACAACATTATTTCTGTTTTCTTCCATTTGAGTACAAGCTGTCAGCTAAACAGACATTTTTAAAGTTTTCAAAGGATTCAGTGATAACTCAGTTGTGTCAGCTTTCAGATGGGCTAAATTCTCATTTTCCACTGCCTTTTGCAGTGTTAAGCAAAAGAACATATGGTTTTTAATAACAGTGCCTTCTCAAATGTGAGGATTTGCCCTTTTAAAATAAACACATTGCCTATCTGAGAAGCCAAACCAAGGTCCCAAATCATTCAGGAAGCTGCACAAATCATGCATATGAACAGCCTCACAACGAAAATCAGTCTTTGAGTAGTGATCTGCATGCAGGAATGTTTACTGGAGCAGCAGCTAAGTGATAAGCTCTTATATAACAAGGAGGTGGATAAAAGAGGGGGTGGGAAGATGGGCAAAGAGAATAAATGTAAACCTTGAGCCAAAAGTAGCAAGGTTCTAGCCAAAAAGTAGAAGTTGTATGCAAATGTCTTTACTGAAGGGCATAATCAAAATTTTCTTTTAAGGTTGTTTAGCATTTTTGTCATCACAATTTAAAAATCCCCAACTAAATAGAGTTCCTCACTTGTTTTCATCTAACATTTTGCATTACTTCCCAACTTCACAGCCCAGAAAGCCAATTGTACCCTGGGCTGCACCCAAAGCACCACGGGCAGCACATCGAGGGAGGGGATTTAATCCCTTTACTCCCCTCTGGTGACATCCCACCTGCAGTGCTGCATCCAGCTCTGGGATCCCCAGCACAGGCAGGACATGGACCTGCTGGAGACAGGCCCACAGGAGGGCCACCAAGATGGTTAGAAGGATGGAGCACCTCTCCTGTGAGGGAAGGCTGAGAGAATTGGGATTGTGCAGCAGAAAGAAGGCTTTGGAATAACATGACCCTGGCTTTCCAGTACCTGAAGGGAGCCTACAAGAAAGATGGAGGGAGACTATTTACAAGAACATGCAGTGACAGGACAAGGGGGAATGGCTTTAAACTGCCAGTATTTTTAGATCAGATATGAGGAAGAAATTCTTTATCATGAGGGCAGTGAGTCACTGGAATGGGCTGCCCAGTGAAGCTCTGGATGCCCCATCCCTGGAAGTGTTCGAGACCAGGTTGGATGGGGCTCTGAGCAGCCTGGTATAGCGGGAGGTGTCCCTGCCCATGGCAGGGGGTTGAAACTAGATGATCTTTAAGGTCCCTTTCAACCCAAATCATTCTACAGTTCCATTATTCAGTGATTCTTTGTTGAGAGGAGCATCTCAAGAGCACAAAAAAATCTTTTGTTAGAAGCCTATCACCTCAGAACCACGTTTGCTGTGCCCTTCTCTGCGTTACTATGAAACTTTGGCAGATGCGTTCAACAGCATGCAAAAAGGCAAAGCCTCAC
The DNA here is from genome assembly GCA_013398055.1 of Ifrita kowaldi. Taxonomy (NCBI): domain Eukaryota; kingdom Metazoa; phylum Chordata; class Aves; order Passeriformes; family Cinclosomatidae; genus Ifrita; species Ifrita kowaldi. The sequence continues at coordinate 101,718 of VZRS01004833.1, forward strand.
CCTTAATGTGACATAGTTTCAACACCATTGCAACTGGGTTATAGAAATATTTTTCATTGTTTGAAGACAAACATGACTGAAGGGCACAGTAAAATTCAATCCTAACTTTTGCCTGTTAGCAGCAGAATTACATGTAGGAAGCACCTTTAGATTTTTAATGCATTGTGAAACAGAAAGCATTCTCTTTCTTCTGTTGGAAAAGTTTGCAGAGTATGATTTTGTTTGGTGTACATGGTTCTGCAGAAACAGTGCCATGTCTCAGCACTTTAGGAAAACTAATGGGTTTGTCCTGTATCAGTACAGTTCAATTTCACATGTGCTGCAGTTTTACTGGATTTTTATTTTGTGTATGTTTCTCTGAGTTAATATCTTCTTATCAAACACTGAGAGATAACACACATTTCTTCCTGTTATAAAACAAAGACACAAACATCAATCATCTAAAATCAGTGACATTCACCCAGAAATAAATACAAATATGTTCTGTAACATTTCACTGCTATTATCTGTTGAGAGGCACTGTTGCCCTTTCTACTGAGGGTACCGGAACATGGCTGCCCTCAGAGGAATGTAAACTTGGCATTAACCCTGGCAGATTCCCACTCCCTGCTCACTCTCATTTAACATTAACTCACTCCTATACTGTTATCAGAAGGCAAAGGTCATAGCTTTATTTACACAATACAGCACTATACAAACGGTCATTAAACAAGAAAACCTTGCACCAAATAAACACAAAGGAAGAAAACAATGCTGACCTCTCTACCAAGAACTGCCCCTGGAGGTACCTTGTCATTCCCCAAATAAGGTCGATGGTGCTGGTTTATCCTTCTAAATATTAACTGCCCAGCACTGCCTCCCCCCATACCCAACTCCCACGCAACAGCCAACTAAGGACTTTTTTAAGTTCCAAACCCAGGAGAAATTTAGAAAGCATTCTACTGTTGGCAAGACCATGTGGTTCATATCCTATTCCCACAGCCTTTACTCATCCTTCCACAGCTGGAAACCTTGTCAAAGGCCCTCCTATACTACAGAGCCTTTCACACAATACATAAGATGGGCAGATGGCAGGGTGGACTCCCTCGGTCCGAATGCCAGAAGCCTGGGAACCAGCCCTCCTTCCTGCTTCTCATCTCCCTCAGCTCCGCTCCTCTCCACCCCAGCCCACTGCCTTTTCCTGCGGGGAAGACATCCTGCTTATTTATGCATTTCATGACTGCTGGTTTGCCTGAATCCAGCAAGAAAAAGTGCAAAGAGGGCAGGAGGCCACTGACTAAAATCCCGTTGGAGCTCATGTTCAGTTTTGGAAACTAGATCAGGCAGAGCAGAGAGAGCGTGGATGTCGTCCAGGGCTCAAACCCAGCCAGCAGCACTGGTCAGGTGGCGTGGCTTGGGCAGCAGTCCCTGGAGACATTGGGACTCCAGACACACCTGCACAATTCACTCCTTGCTTCCTATTTTTACTGAAGGTGATGGAAATAGTTTGTTGCTCACTTGGGCCAGAAGCAAACTGTAACTTCTCTGTAGCAGACTGCTGCAACAGGCAGTTTATGTGGAGAGGACCTTGTGTTCAGTGTATTCCTGTGCTTAGGTGTGAATATGCCAGATGAGGGTACAAGGTTTTGGTCTCTTTCACAAACCATAGCTAAAGCACCAATTTAGCCTTTAACTACTTAGAGTTGCAATAAGATGATCTTTACATACTTAAATCAAAATGCTCCATGTCTAGTTTTGCTTAAAAAAAGGGGGGGGGGGGGGGGGGGGGNTCATTTGGCTGCTGCCACTCAGAAATAACACAGTAAGGTAACTTGGGAGAATGATGACTTTTAACATGTTAACCACTGACCATGCAACATTTTCATCAGTGTAAATATAACTCCTCATTACTCTGCCAAGGTTGCACTGAATCACACAACCACCAATGAAGTCAGACTTTCTAAATAAATGTTCTTATTTCACATAAAAACACACTAATGAAAGTGCTTTTAATTTTAGGTAGTTCTTCTTGCTGAAACAGTGGTGTGTGCTGCCCTGATAAACAGGAATGCTGGGAAAACTGATCATCCAGGGAAAAATTCAGTTAGTGTTCAAACAAGTTCTTAGGGTAGTTGTGTACGGAAAAAGGCCGGAGGTACTCAAGGATTGGCATCAGCACATTTACATCCACATTTGCTCAATTCAGTGTTAATAAATCCTTCATCACGACCAACACATTAATTACAGAGTGCAGAGAGCCTCAGAAAGCTTCAGCAAGTTACAGGCTGGGTTATTATTTCATATTGCTGAGGAACATAATAACCCATAGTTATGAATAAGGACTCCATCATGACCAAGTGCTGCATGATTCGAAGGCAACACCTCACAGATCCTACATTTGAAAGCAAAAAATTTGATCCTACCTTAGTCAACCCAAAGCAGGTGAGGCTGATTTCCCACTTAAGATATTTTTCATCCTTTCAGGATTGTGTACATTCAGTTTCTTTCTTTTGTATTTCAGAGAGAGCACTTGAATGATTCTGGAGGATCACAGAGGTCAAGCAACACGCAACCACTGAAACAATTCTTACAATTCTTACAAGCTCACAATTATTTCCTAAATCATGTGTGAACTGGGGACACCATCACTGATGTTCGTGACGTGGTACCCTGTTCTAGTGCCGACCTTCCTGCCTGGGGGGACAACAGTTCTTTGTAGGTATTTCAGGCCAGAGCAGGTCACTTGTGTCACCTCACTTGAACTCCTACAAAGAGAGCGGAGACAGCCACGCAGGTACTCCTGCCCTCAGCCCAACAACTGCAAGTGAAACAAGAACATGCCACGCTTACACAGATCTGCAGAAAGTGCACAGGAATGTGGAAAGTCAGTACAAGAGGGGAGTACAGAACTGGCAGTCTCTTAACACACACAGTTTGCTGTGTCTTCCCTATATGAGAATATATTAGTATACATTTTATATATACTAATATATATTAACAAATTATGATAACTGACTTTAAATACACCAGACTCTAGGGGCAGGTGACACTGAACATAGTCCACAACCCTTTATCACCAAGTTCAAACTCCAGTCCAGCTCACAGGCAAAATCAAAATGAGATTCATAATCAATGGATTAATCAGGAATTAATGAACTTATCAGCTTCAGGAATCTTAATTCCTGAAGCTTGGATACATTTTTTCAAAATGGTGCAATTGCAATTGCATAACACAAACAAGGACAAGTGCCAGAAAATGGGATTGAAACTTCTCTAGTGTCTGATTGACTCTACTTGTAGTATCAGGCCCCAGCCTGCCATGTGCCTGAATAGCTGAATGCCAGATGAGAGGGAAGGTGGCAGGGATAATGTAAATATTTTTATTAAGCTGTTGAAGTGTTTCTGACACAACAGTAACATTGAGCCTTTAAAAATGCCACAACGAAAATTATCCTAAAGTTTATCTATCATACAAGGTGCATTCAGTAATGGGAATATCTTTATATATAAAAGTTCTGAGGTTCATCTTTATTTCCAACGTAAAATCAATAAACATAAGGAAGATAAATATAAGGAAGATAAATGTAATTCCAATGAGCACACCGGTAATTGGACAAGTCTGGGAACAACTGTTGGGCCAGCTGCAAAGATGTGAACTCAGAGAATAATTTCTATTGCCAAACAGGGAGCTGGCTTTCTCTTTGAACTTCAGGGGAAATGAGGATAAGCTAGTTATTATAAAAGATGATCATTTAGTATCATCCTAGCACTTTCTAAAAACCTAACCAACAAGCCAAAGCATGAGCTAAAGCTAGTTATTTACTTCCAAAAATACAACTTTGTTTAGCTCCACACAAATACTTCCACATACAAGACTGAAAAAAGATCAGAAGGTATAGCAGCTATTTTGAAACCTACATTTCCATCAAACATCTTAGTTTATTTATATATTCCCCACTTTCCTTGAAGTAGTGCCCACACAAGCAGCATTTCCCACTTTGGAGAATAACCATTAATTTCACACCACAATGTTTTTTCTAGAAATATAATTACACAGAAGACAACTATTCTTTATTAAAATATCTGAAGGCATGTTAGGTAGTTATGACTGCTAGTTATTCAGGAGCAAAGATTGTTTTATATTCTTTTTTTTCTTTCCCTTTTTCTTTCCTTGTTTGCCAGCTAATAAGACCTTTGGAGACGTAAACAGTGACTTGATCTCAATGTATTTTTAACATTGTAGTAAATAATGCAGTGAGGTATGGAATAATTGGGCTGAAACTGTTCTGTGCAAGACAACTATTCTTACGTATGCTTGACATTCCCCCAGAGCCTGGCACATTGTGAATGAATTGTGACATTTTCTTATGATTAATTATTTTAAAATAATTTCTAACTTCTTCCTTCTACTTGTATTTTACAGTGTAACTGGGATTTTACATTTTACAAATATTTGAACTCCTAGTACCCCACAGCTTGGAAAATGAATTATTCTTACAGACATAGCTAAGTCAAGATCCAAACTACAACTGAATCTGTTCCTAATTTCTTCCTGTTGCTTTTAATAGCTTATGCTTTCAACTCATGTTCTCTTGTGTCTTCTGCTCATACACTCAGTATAACACTCCATTTACAAGTTCAGCATCATACTCTAACATGCATGTCAGACATGTCAGCGTAGTGTCTGAATCAGAAGTTGTGAGTACACTGTGAAGTTTAAATTATGAAACATTTTTGTCTCAGAATGGCATTTCTCTTGTGATGGAAGTGTTCTGCTGATGAAGTCATGGAAAGAACACAGGCACATGAAGCGATTCAACGCGTCCAGCTAGGAGCCAACACGCAGCAGAAGCTACTTACAGGACAAGGGAAAAGAGGTAGGAAAGAAAGAGTAGAGAGAGAAGAGGATGTGTGTTAAGGGATGGGAGCAGTGAAAGATGGGGGGGTGAACGAATGCACGTTCATATACAGAAGGGAGATGTAATTTTATACCAACTCTTTCTTGCTGGCTCACAGAAATCATTAAACTGACTGCTAATTACAAGGTGTCTACCTCCAGTTTCCAGGAAGAGGAAATTAGCTCAAGTATTTCATAGAAACAAATCCTCAAAATCCTTCACTTTTCAAAGTGCCAAGCTTGTCTGTTCCCCTTATGACAGATACTTATAAATTCTGAGGTTGCCACATTCTATTATGTGAATGTACAAATACTTAGGTTTGGAAGTAAATGCAGACAATGAATAGGAAATATGATATGGGCAGGAAAGGTAAGAAATGTGTTGGATCTTCTGCACTTGAAAACAAACCCATGTGAAGTGTCAGGGCCAAAAGTACAACCCAGTATGCAAACATCATACCAGTGTTAATAAAAGATGGAGATTAAGAGCTGCAGCTAGCAAAGAGTTTTATAAAGAAAACTAGATTTTTGATGAAAGGACCACTTTCAAAGAGATTTACTTTCCTCAGAAGCTGTGATGTTCTGCTGTTTGCTATGTCTCTGGAAAGGAGACGCCTTTGAGACATTTCCCTTTGAATCCCTTTGTATGTGGGAAAGCCAATAGCTTCTAATGGAATTTACCACTCAACCCTGGTTCCTAAACATTTAATATTCCTTTCTCAATTTCTAGTACTCTTAAGACCTGCCTTGATATGAATCCGGGAATGTGACAAATTCTATATCCTCATCTTGATGTTTCTCCTCATGAAACTTGAGACTACCTGCCCATGAGATCACTACCTCAAATCAAATTCCTGCCTGAAAGAGGACAGGAATATCAAGGGAGAAAACAGAGGTCAGTTAGATCTTAAGAACTCAAAGGTTTTACTAGACAGGACAGATTTATATTACAAAACCTGTTAAGCATGCTGCTTGTGAAAGCCCAGATTTATCACAAGCAATAACAGGCTGCTAAAAACAAACAAAAACAGAGAGGAAGTGTGAAATGACAAGATAAAGGATTTAATAAACACATTAACATCAGGGTGAAATTTTTCAAAGCGAATCCTTACTTTTAATAATAAAGCCTATCCCTAAATGCATTCTTCATCCCAGCACAACAATGTGCACTTTTTGTGTGTGTGTGTGTGCGCATGGGTGTTGAAGATTAGAGACTGGGGCCAGTGGGGGAGGTTCAAATAGATGCAGGGCACTTGAAAGCAAATCAGAATTTGCCTCCAAAGAACCACTTCCGGCTGGTGACTAAGCCTTCACCCAAACAGTCAAGAGGAAGGGGCATAAGCAAAGCATTGCAAACTACCATCCCGATTGTATCGGAGTGGAGACAGCTAAGACAAACAACCTCAGGAAGTGGCAGGGAGTTAGAAACTGAGAGGAAAATCTATGGCACAGAGAGGAAAGCGAAGAGATTGCGCCGATCTGCAGAAAGGTCACCTCTGGGTCGCACTGTGCCAAGCTTTCTCAAACCCACTTTATTTGGACTAGAACACAAAACTGGCACACACAGCTGGCGACTGCTGCAGAGGCTATTCAAATGTTAACATTCTCAATGATAAACAGCCAAAAAAAAGTTCTGTGTAAGCAAATGGGAACAAACAACTAAGCTAAAACTGGTTGCTAAGAGACGGAGGATTTCAGCCAAAACTATCCCGAAGCCCCAAGAATACTCTATTTTTGATCAAAAAGAGTACCTGTAGATGACGCCATGTTGGTGAAGAAACATGAGTGCTGATGTGACCTCTGCAGCGTAAAAGCGGGATCGAGGCTCGTCAAATTTGCGTGAGCGCTGGATTTGAAACATCAGGTCTCCTCCATTTACATATTCCATGACGAAAAAGAGGCGGTCCTGAAATTAATTAAACAGTGCTATTTAGCTAATTTCTTTTAGTGGCATAAGAGACTGTTTGAAGCTACACATTAAGTGACTGGAGCATTTACATCAAGAAATAAAAGAAACTAACACTACGATTCTGAAAAAGGAGAAAGCCGACAACCAAAACCCACCAAACCTAAAGAAAATGAGATGAGTCTCAAAGTGAGAAATGAGAAAAAGGCAATCAAAATACTGTATTAAACAACACACACACATAAACCTCCACACATCAACAAATACACATGGAATTATAATCAACTTCATATAATAATAGAGATACTTAAGTGATGTTGTTTTTTTCATAATTTAGCTATAACCATGAAAAGATAAGTCAATTTTGTCGACTACTGACAGGCTGCTGGGCAAATTTCAGTCTCCTTCTTTCTTCAGTTCTCTCTTACCAGTTACTTTGTCTGCAAAGCACCTTCTCCAAATAATGCAAAAATAATTTAGAATTGTTAAGCTATAGAAACCAGTGCTGCTGATCTCAAACACTTACATATGGTTATTTAATTACTTCAAACTCTCATAAGGAAATAAGGTTGTATTATTAAAATACATATCAGGTTCTTTTTATTTTCTTCTACTGCTTGTCACTTCCCTGTTCAAGCTTTCAAACCTATTTCCATGATGGAGGACTAGAAACGAACTTTCCTTGAGAACAGCAACTGAGATTCTCAGGCAGTCACACAATTAATCCAAAAGTTAAGCATGTGTTGAAATAGTCACAACTGAAAATATCAGTAAACTAAAGATGTGCTTGGCCTCTTGAACCATTTATTATCTAAAGTGGCAATGCAGGTGAAGGCATAAGGAAAGAAATGACACACATCCACTTGATATAATATAGATCCTATTTTTTTAAGTGTTTCTTACCAATTTTCATATTTTTCCCTAGTCTGTACTAATACCCCTAAATCTGCAATTCCTTGCCCATTCACCCCTGGTGAATGGCTACTTCACATTCCTTATTTCCTTACTTGTTAATTATCTACAGCTATATGCACATGAGTTTAGTTAGAGGTGGAGGTAATCCTGATGTGATGTGACACAGACATTTCTTTCCCTGGTCACATGATTCACAGGTGTGTGAGCATGGACTTCACCCCTCTGCAACTCTGACGTCACACTGCAGTTTGGCTCTAGTTCCTAGTGTCTGGTGTGCTGGGTTGAAGAAAAGGAGACAAATGTGGCATTGCTTTGGACAAGGAAAAACAACAGAAAATCAAAGTTAATTAACCGCCCCCTAGTGAATCCAAGCCTGCAGATTATGTAGTTTACACATATGAATCCAGAAATTCATAAATGTTTGTCATTTCTTCTTAATCTTCTACTCTATGACTCAGGCTCAGAGCACAGCACTTAAAAATACCCTTAAACTTAAGCGTGTGCATTAATCCTGCTAATTAAGTGCCTAAATGTTATACTTATCAGGGATGCTTCCTGGAGGAGGCTAGAAATGTTTGTCTGACTTTTTGCTGATTACGGAAAGAGGATGCAGAAAAAAACTTTGTGCCTTTCCTCCTGTATCTTGGGAACACAGAAACTGCCAGAGCGGATGAAATTTGGAAGGCCAGGTGAACTGGCACTCTTGGTAAAACATTGCTAATGACTTTGGTTCATTTTCCACCATTTTTCTTACCATTCCCTAGGAAGGAAAACCTCCTGAAGAATAGCATCAACGCTTCTGGCTGCATCATACACTCAAAAGAACATGGATTCAGAGCCATGCCTTTGTTCTTTTCATAATGCTCAGTACTGCTGATATGAAATGTTCAAAATCATACTGCAGACCTTCTGACATTAGTGTAGGGTTTAACTATCACCCGTTTTCCTTCTTTAAGCAATAATATGGGTCCTGGTGCTGTCTGTCTGATTTATCTTTGGAATCAGTAAGAATTATAGCCTTGCTTTTAAAAGAAAATCTGATAGTTCTCAGATGGTCTCAGGATTTCAGAAGCTAGAGCTCAAGGATAACCTCAAACACAGTCAGTTTTGTGATGAAGCCACTCAAAAGCATAGCTGCACTGCTACTGGAATGTAACGTAAGAGGATACGACATCCCTAAGATGTGGGCATTGTCCTTTGTTAAGCTTCTCACTGTTGCACCACAGACTGAGAATCTCTGAAGAGCAGTTTCAAGTGTCCCTTTGCAGGTCTTTGCCTAAGATTATCTCACATGGACACCATTCAGGTTTCAAGCACAAAACCCATTGGGCTGCAGCCTGAGGAGAGCACGACTAACACTCGGCTAAAGTAACTTCTCCTAACACTTGCTGAAACTGAACTTTCTTACATTGCTATTTTAACCTTTCGAAAGTCAACAGGCTGGACTTGAGTGGGCTCAACAAGGAAAACGAAGCTGCAATTCCCATTCTCCTGAGCAGCCATACTCATTCACTCATATCACACTGCCATCACTTTGCTGCATCTGTGTGATAAGCGGAAAGCAAACAATGCTGATGCGAAGTGATGGTGCTGTGCCCTACAGCTGTAACTCCCAAACCCTCAACTTGTCACTGAGCTGGGAGCTGCTGCTCCCAACAGTGATAACACCAGAAAAAGGCTGATTTACACAATTGTATAGATGAGGACCACCTCCTAACACGTCAGGATGGATATACATTTTTTTCGTTCTCATATTAAGTACTCTGTGTTTGATCCAAACAGAGCCAATGCCTTTTGTGACACTCACTAAATGCCTAATTGCTGATTATAAACATCAGAAATTGTGTTTAGTTAAAGCTTCAAGTTCTTTTATTGTAGTCCAGTTGTTTTTAGGTCACTTACAGTTTAGTTACCTGAAAATTTAACCTGGACTCTTTAGCAGAGTATCTTGTCACCAGACAGTCTGAACAAAAGGTTTAGCAGTATTCACTGAGCTGGACACTGATACCTATCAATTATCTATCTATCTATCCTCTTTCATATCTTCCTTATTGTTCACATCCCATTCTCAATTTGAGAGGGTATTTTTGACAGATTCTGCAGCTTACTTGACAATCTCATCAAAAGTATACCTACTAAAAGCAGAATTAACAGCTCAGAAATCGAATTTGCTCTGCTATTGAATTTTTCTGCTACACATCTATATTTCAAGTCACTTTTCCAGCTTTCCTCAGTAAATATTTCAATTTTGTAGTGAGAATTCCCAGGAAAAAAATTAGTTTGAAAGTTCTGTTCTCTGTTTACAGGGAGGCTGGGAAAGCCCACTAGCATGGAGTAAATAGTAAGATGCACAATATGCACAAGCACAGCAGACCAGAATTTCAACATTAGAAGGTATCATCTTTTTTTTTATGAAATATATTCAGTCCCTATGGAAACTACTTTCTTAAAAGCACTCTCTGGTCTTTCTTTTTGGTCAGGACAATGATGTGATCATCTGAGACTCACATTAACTTGAAAAGAAGATACAAGAGAAGAGAGAATATTTCATGAATAGGAGCTAAGATTGGCAAGTTCATTTTTTTTAAATTTCCATAACCTCAACAACAACAGACACACTATTTTGATTTTTGCACTCAAACATTTTTCCCTTTCATCAAAGGTTAATGTTCAAAATACAGGTTCCCAACCCTCTGACTCCTTCCTTTCTTTCATAATGTGAGCACACACACACAGTGACCCAATGAGACCTCCGAGTCCAATGCAGAGGATGAAATCCTCCCACTAGTAGTGAAATAACTGTATTATTCCTGACTATATGTATCTTGCTACATGTACCACCAGGAGTTATTCAAATATTGAAGTATGAGAATATAAAGTGAACACCCTTGAAAATTATACATTAAGGGACGATGCAGCGTTTACTCAGTTAAAAATGACATACAAGGTATGACTATATTATCAATTGTGTTCCAAGAGAAAATTGAATGGGTTTGGTTTGGACTGCATTATATTTGAACTTTGTTTTCATAACATTTGGGAAGTATGTTTTGATGAATAATATAAATGTAAAGCAGTCCTGGGAACGCTTTAATTATATAAACTGAAATAAAAGGCAAAATCACAAACAAAGACATTACAGATTAATCCTCTCTTGGCACCTATAAAGCAAAAAGAAACTGCAAAGAAAGCCAATGTGTTTTCTGAAGTAAAGTAAACTAATATGTTTTCTGAAGTAATTTGATTCTGTTTCAGGGTTTATTTTAGCCCTTAATCATACCTGCTTTTCCTTGAATTTCTCGAAAGATATGGTTGAATGAGAATACTTAAAATAACAAATGGAAAGAAAAGCAGAGCAGAGTGCATGGATAAGAGATTTTGAAAGAAAATTGGATATGAAATAAACAGGCTAGAAATCAAAACAAAAGAAGTTCAACTCTGTATTTCCGTAGGATTTTTCTGACCATAAATGTAACTCTGATATTGGAATGCATAATGCCTGTCTTAATATCTCTATGATTCGAGTCTCAACTCTCAACTTTCTTCATTGAGAGTCTCCTGCACACTCTGTGTCATCAAAACTGGACACCAAAAGCAACCTTAGTCTTCGTCCTTATCACTGTATGGAGAAGGAGACTTACTAGTTAAACTAGAAATCTTGTTTCATCTCTCTCACTCCACTTCTCTAATTTTGTCTCAGTTTAGTTTTTCATCCTTCTTGACATTTAAAATAGCCACCCCTTGATCTACAGTAAGTCCTTCTAACTAAGACTTCACACTTTATTGTGATTATTGCCATTCTCCAATTTTTACTTTTTTTTTCTTTTGTTTGTTTTTTGTTGTTGTTGTTTGTTTATATCTGACTATTATGTGCACTCCCTGCCACTTTATATTTACTTGGGTTTAGCTGCTACGAATTTCACTGGATAGAGGTTCTTTTTTTTCTTTTGGAATAATGTACATGTTTTTAATTGGGAAAAGTAGGGAAGATTTCCAGAAACATCAATAACAATAAAATCTAAGGACATAACAGATTCAATCCAGCTCCTCTTTGTGGAGGTGTGATTAATGACCAAGACCATCCTACTAGTAAGACCAGATAATCTCGCCAATCAGTTCTGATTTAACAGATGACACTACACAGTCCATTAGTTGTTTAGATGTGGAATAGTACCATTGTTAGGGAACAAGCTTCTACGTAAACCCTGTATGAAAGGTTAGACATGGAAAGACTTTGATGTATTGTTTACATTAATTATTGTGTAAATCTTAAAAGACTTTTTAAAAATTGTTATCAGCCATTAACCCGTCTGTCCTTCGTTTGTTTTCCAATTAAAATCTCATTAACATTAAATTGCAGTCTAAAGACAATCCATTGATAGACATAAAACCATGTACAATTATCACTTCAATCTGAAGAACAGAAACTTTTTTTTTCCTTTCAAATGAGTCCTAACAGCTGGAGGACTCAATATGCAGTTCAACATAGCCTCATCACTGAAACATTGCAAAACAAAAATAAATCATGCGATCTGTCTCCCAGTTTCAAAACTGAGATGTGCATCCACGGCACAAGTCTGAGAACAAATCTTTCCACTACTGTTTTTTGTCCCCCGGTTCAACTTTTACAATCATTAAAATCATTCAGTAAAGGCAGTGAACATGGACTCAAGCAAAATTCACAACTGATAAATCTTAGCAGCCTACTCCAACAACCATTTTTTCCTTCATTTCGGTTTTCATACAATTGGCTGTGAGTAAATTCTTCCTGATTCTCACTAGTTCCCTGAACTAAGTTCTTGGTATGAATACAGATTTTTCCTCCCAATTTCAGAAAGTTGCACTTGAATTAGATTTCTTCAGAGGCCCCTGAAAGCATCAAGGAAACTAATATATGTATCAAATACAGGTAAATGTAAATTAGTTCACATTCTAGTAGAGTACTGTTACATAATGGAATATGTTTAGCCACTAGACTTGTTGCAAAACAAAAGTCAAAGACACAACTTTTATTGCTCAAGAAGTCAGGTAAATATATCACCTTGGTATGCTCTGTAAGACGATATTTTATTCATGCCATGCATGTGTGGAATTCTTCTTCAACTAATGCAAAACTGTGATTACTTAACTCTATTTAAACAGGATGCTCAAACAGTTTGTTTAAAATTACCTAAAACTACAGCAACTGTCCCACCCCTCAGAACTTAAATAAACATTTCCTGCTTCTGATGGAAATTGCACAGGCATACTGTACACAAAACTATGTGCAAACCTTCACCACCCTGAGACGAAGACTAACCAGGATGGAAGCTTCATATTCCACAATCCCAGCATTAGGAGGGACAAATATAAACCCAAGAGAAAAGCCAGGTACAACACTAAAGAAAACAACAAGAAGCTCTCTCCTGTTCTTGTGATTCCTTTTTGAAGTTCACAGTAACAATCTCCAACAGGACATTATGACACGTTATCTGTCTCTGATTGCAATGTTTATAATCGGGGCTAATCGTGTTGTTTTTCCTGTTTTGTACCAGGGCTTTCAAGGAGTTCCAAATAAGAAGTGGACAATTTCTACGAATCCCATATTTCTTAGAATAAATGACCTGTACATAGGAACTGCTATCTTAAATTTCACATGAGATATCTGCATCTTTCACTTAACACAAAATGCACGTGTTCAGATTTTGTATTAGACGATTTTTTTGTCAGGTGGACACTCCAAATTTCTCTCAAGCTGGTGAATACTATTATAGTTAGGGTTTATTGCTCAGTTTTACTCAGCTTTGTGCAGTATTTAATTTCAAATTCTTTTTTTTTGCCCTAGAAAGAATTGCCTCAAAGTTAAAACATAGACCAGAGAGAATCAGAGAACCACATAAAACCGGATAAAGAAGTCTTGCAAGGTCATCTATCTTATTCCACAGCTGACAGGATCAGCTGTACCTAACCCAAGGGGAACTAACCTTTCCAATGGTGCAAGGCAGTTTCTGGACATTATAAGCCAGAGATCTAAATCTGTGAACCTGAACGGCCCTGCTGAGTGGACTCAATTTGGCCCACAAAGGCCTAGAAGCAGGAGCCTCTGCTATTCTGGTCTGCCAGACGGGAAATGGGTTTGTCTGCACTTCACTGCAGCAAATTCTGGCAGAAATTCTGGCATTTCTGCCAGAAATGCTCTGCTCCCTTCTCAGTCCCCTTGTCATCAGCAAAAGCCAGTAGTGAATAGTATTCCTTGAAAATATTCAGCCTCGCAGCTCAGAAAATTGTATCAGTTACCGAAAATAAACTGATCTTCTCCTAAAAATCACCGCTGATAAGCACTCCTTCACCTCCTCTGGCAGTCTGTTTCTGTACTTATAGAAGATACCACTGGGAAATCTTTCACTGCTGCAAATCATTTGCATTACTTCTTATTCTAGCCTTACTCAAAGTATCAATTCCTAACTGCACTGGAAGTTATGTAATACCTCCAGAGAAACAATTCTGTGCTGTCCACCTTTGTTTCTTATAAAAAGAACCAGTTACTGTTTTTTCTTGATTTTACAAAATTGATATTTCTATTCTGTTTGTAGAGAGAGTGCCTGTGGCATAAAAATCACTTTTAAAGTCTTGAGAATGGTTTCAAATGTAGCTGGCCTTGAGCCACTCAAAAATCCCTCCCTACCCCATCATACCATACCATACCATACCATGCCATGCAATGCCATGCAATGCCATGCCATGCCATGACATGCCATGCCATGCCATACCATGTGAATGGACAGAAAAAGCTACAAATCAAATGCAATTAGTTTTCAAACAGTGCTTTCAGAATCAGTACAGAGATTCTCAAATCCTTTACAGTGTCTCACTGTAAAGACTTGCCTTGCAGCATGTACTCAGCTGTGAGTTGCTCAAAAGGAGTTTTTAAGCAAGATGTTTGCCTCAGATCTCTGTATGCCATGAAAGAGTCCTGGTATGTCACTTTTGTTATGGGAGATTTATGTTGCCTCCCCATGGAATATCAATGGATACTGGAACAAATTTGGGTTCTTAACACTTTTTTCATGCCCATAACACATCCCATAGTACTATTCAGCAAGGAAAATGTGGCTAGTATTATGTATCTTGAGATAAATTGACTGGCTTGGGTGGTGGACTTACTATGTGCAAGCAGTAGGTCACAGAACCAGGGAAGTAACAAGTTAATGACTCAAAGCAGGAAACATTATCCAGGACCTCATGGACATCACCTATTCTTTGCAAAAAGTTCAAGGGATCATTAAATTTTACCTAGACTGGCACTCAAGAAGAAAGTTTTATTTAATGGTCATTCCAAAAACATATCCAGCAATACTCTAAAACCGTCCAAAATGAAGAGAAGCCAGCCTGTCCCAAATTCATAGAGAGTGAAAAAATGTGCCATCTGTTTATCACCTCAGCACTAATACTTCCAGAAAAGTTTAGTTGATTGTTTCAATTCTGAAAGACTCTAATCCCACATTACTGTGGCAAGCAAAATTCACTAACACTGACATCACTTGTGAAATGTACAGGTCCTCAACTGTACCATAGAGACTGGAACATGAGAAAGCATGGCTATGAATAGAATCTATACTCTAGACTCTGCAACCATCAATCATATACAGCTCAGAATAACAGATTACCATTACCTCCCTCACACAGACCTTTTTCCTGAGCAATTTATGATCACCTGACCTTGAATACAGTCTTCCTACTGTTTTCTCAGATAATGAATTTTGTCAGATTACTATCTGGATCAAATTTACTATGCATTGGATTAGCTGGTGTTTCAGGCTCACACTAGTAAAAAGAAAACATCATCCAAAATTTAATTATTCCTGTTTTTTGTTTTTTTTTAAATATGAAATTTAGAGTAATTCAATGTAGCACAGAAACAGCAGGTGGAGAGTTGTCAGCTGGCTCTCCTCCACAGAGCTCTCATTTTACTCACTGAGAATATGGCGTAAAATTCTAGCTCTGAGTTGCCTGAATAGACAAAAATTTCATATTAAGACCCTAAAATATTCTCATGTGAGTGCAAATATGCTCAATTTTTTACCTCCTTCCTGCTTTAAATTAAGAAGAATTAAAATCTTGATTTTTGTTCTTCTTGATCACTGGTGGATATTATACCTTCTCCCCATGTGAATGTTTTCTATGTGACACCTATAAAATAATATGATACCTAATTTTCTGACACAGTATCTACAGGGCTTAGGGGTGATATTCTCTTTAGCTCAAATGGGGTTTAGATCACGATTAAAGTTTTAATGCTGCAATACGTGGAATTTATTAGCCAAGGACATACAATGAAAATGCTGAACAAATTATGTACATTTGCATTTCATCAGCTCAATCCCCTAGCTTCCAACCTTAGACACGAACTGAAACAAAAAGACTCTAAATTTGGGAAAATCTTCAACCCCAAACTATCCTGGAGGGATATGTGTTGTGTTGTCACTGGATTTTTCTGGGAGCTGTGGCAAACCTTTCAGTGTGCCCCCAGCTGCAGTGTTGGTAGCTGTGAGCTCCACAGTGAGCTCAGGGAAGGAGTGCTCCCTGGGTAGCAACCCTGCTCCCTGCCTGCCCCCTGAAAGCCCAAGCTCCAAGAGTAAGGACCCCAGAAGGGTCCCAGCTGGTGTAATACAGTTCTTGTGCCCTTCCTCTCATATAAGGGAGAAACACAACTGGAATCCTCTGCAGAAATGGCATGGTTTGTAGTTCTAGTCACTTCAAAAGGGGTATCAAGTAGGAAAAGCTTCTCAGGCCATTTCCCTAATACCTTCATTTGATGACAGATAAGCTGTGAAAAGCGCCTTTTATGAAATTCTTTGATCTCATCTTCTTTTGGTGTTGTTTGGAAAAAAGAACTGTTCTGGTGAGATAATTTTAAAGACCTCTCATTTAATGGCCTGATGCACATGGCAGAAAATTATATCTGTAAAATGTCATTATGCAGAAAATGTTACAATGTGCAGGCAGCTATTAATACTCCTTTGTTCTGATTCTTATAGGAAAAATATAAAGACTGTCTTCCAAATAGAACTAACTTTAAAGTTTTTGAAGGCACCTCAGAACTTTTAAGAACAACTTTTAACCTGTTTATATTGTACCAGGGAGCTTAGATAGAGATGGCACATGTCATAGGTGTCTCCTGAGCCCCTAGACTGGCCCTGGTACCTTCCTTGTCTTTGCAATTCATGTTTTCTTACGCTGTTTGGGTAACTAGTTTATGTCTTTGAGCACACAGGGAAACATATTGGATGCTGCAAAAGGAATAGGGAACACTCTGGGGAATGCAGCCAGTTGGTCCAGCAGCAGTGATATCAGAAGGAAAAGGAACTCAGTTAAGGAAGACAATGAAAATGACAGGACAAAATACTCATCTGGCAACGAGTTTCTCAGAAATTATCCACTGTTGCGAAAAAAACCCAACCAGAAGTAAGCAGCTGAGTGGGCAAGTTCTTATGTCACAGCCAAGATACGCTGGTAACAGAGCTCTTTGTTTCTAGGAATGCAATCAGCTGACTGAAAGGCAGAAGTCATCTTCTCAGAGTTATGGAACTGCCAGGTATGATCCTGAAGGGATCTACAATGACTTTACCAATGAGTTACTTGTACACGAGCTATCAAAACCTGTCTGTTGAGAAATGACTTTCAGTCACATGGATCAGGACAGGCATACTGAACCAAAAGGGGCAGACTACAGCAGAAATACATGAGCATATTTTATATTTAAGTTTCTCAGTTTACATTGTCAGAATTTGTTAGAAAAGAAAGCATAAATGTATAGGTATTTTCTCTCTCCCCATGCAAGGACAAATTCTTGCAATTGCACCAGACTGTGAAAGAGTTTTCTTGCATTACAGAATTTAGCACTGGGAAAACCTGCTCCTTTTTCCAGCTCAGAACTCTACTTGCCCATGAGCACTGTAGAGCACATTGGACACCCTAGAGGGAAAGAAGGCAAAACAAACAGATACGAAAACTTATTCAAACAGTTGATATGTTGTCCTGTAAGTTAACTTGCCTAATAGGAGCTTGATTTGAACAATACTGCGTTTATTAATAAAGAAGTAAACCAGAATTCTCCAAAAGCTTTCAAACTTCTTTTCCTGTAGTGTGGGAATAAGTGTTAGAAAAACTGTGCTGCTGCAGGGCCAGCTTCTTTACATACTGCCTAGATATTCCATTTACGATGCTCTATGTGTTACAGAGACATTTGCTACCAGATATTCTTTCTTAAATTGTTATTTCTGCCTAAGTAGAAAAAGAGGTATGGTGAAAAGACTGGTTCTTCCTCCACAGATAATTTTTTTCCTGAAAAAGAGTAACCAAATGAAACTAGGAAAATGAAGTATGAGCATTAAAGAGAGGGCTTTTACCAATTTTGCAGTACAAGCTTCTTATTCTAATAATTTCACAGTCATTCATCATTAGTGTTTCCATCCTTTGCATGTTACTCATACCTCCTTACTCTTACAACCAACTCAGTCACTTTGCACTAAGGAAAAAAACCCCATCATTATTCAATGATGCACCTACAAGAACACAGTACTTTGTATTCAGTAATTTTACAAAAGTCAGAGCACAATAAAACATTCTCTGGCCTTGTTTTAGGACTTGATTTTCTAACTTTTGTACATTAGAGCAGGCCACTGGCTCCTACAGGACCCTTTGTGAGATTAAGTGTTAAGGAATTGACTTATACTTTTAGAAAGTTTGTGATGGGGGAGGACAGGGAATCCTGTGCTCCTTTCAAAAGACAGAGATGAATGAAGTCTTTGGCAACATAAAGATACTCAGTACCAGAGAAACAGCTCTTCTGTATTATGTGAAGCGTTTCAGTAATGTTCCCACGTACTTACTAACGAAGGTCAGCCAGTGACAACAGTTGGTTCTAGCTTGACAGCACAGCAAGAAACTTCTACTGCACTGTGTCATCCAGATGGAAAATTTATATGAGATACTGTCATATCAGTTCACAAACTATGCCCTGGATGCCAGAAATAACTAAAAGTCTAGAGTTTACTTGAACATGATGTTCTGAATAGAAAAAGTAGTTGCATTTGTACTAACAAAACCTTCCTGAGGATTTTAAGTTCCTCAAAATGAGACATTAGCATTGAGTAACTGTGTCTCCGCTCACATGAAAAAAAACTCAGCAGAGTTTGTTTTGCTGTTTTGACCAAAGAGACTTTCTTTTTGGGAACTTGGCTAAGCCAAAACAAAATAATTATGACAGCAAAAATAAGGGTGTTGCTTTTCTGATGTAAGTTAAGAGATGTTTCCATTCGGATATGTCTAATTCCAGATTTTTATTCAGGACCCCTCTTTTCTTACAGGTATTGACTCATAGTCAATGAGTCACGACAATGACAGGTGCATTAACATGCTGATGCTTATTTCCTCAAACTTAAGCTCAGTACTTCACACTGGACATATCAAACAAAAATGTTCATCTCAAATATATATTATTATTAATTGTCATAAGATGCCATAACAAGACCAATTTTCTGCTGATACTGCACTTAGTAATACAGACTGAAAGCTTCTCTGCACCTGTACTTGGTATATGCCGATAAGGGATGGAATTAGGATGTAAAGGGAGAAATAGCAAGACAAATAGACAAACAAACACTAGAAAAAGTGTTTGCAGGGTATCTGCCACCTAACCTGAGTGAGTTGCAGCCTTTGCTGATTGCTGGAGCCACTGATGAAGCCTCAGGAACCAACTCCCTTTACTAAGCTCCAGGGCTGCATGTTATACCTGACTTTTACAGGTGCCCCGCTTGCCTCTCACTGAGCAAACTCCAGCACACTGACTGCAGCAACAGAAGAAGAGATGCTCATCCACACTCTGGGAAGTGTATCCTTCGTTGAGATAGGCTAACACAAAGCTATCACTGAATCAGGGCATTTGGGAAGAGGGAGACTAAAAGTTCCTGTTCCTAACTTCATGACTGGTGCAAGGCCAGACACATAACTATCCTCTCTTTATCTCCTCATGCATCACCTTTCTTATTCCTAGGTTGTCCTAGGCAACTGTTAACATAAGTTTCACTAAATAGTGATAATAGACCATTGTTTCTCAAGTTTTTCAGTGCTCTTCCTGAAACCTCGTTCTGGAAATGTGACAACATCAAAATTCCCTTGTCATGGGGAGATGGAGGTCAGTCTGAAGAGCAGCTCACAGACAGAGCTTCTGCCCTGGGTAAATGTTCTGAGCAAATCCCTGTGCAGCCTCTGTTGCTAAGCAGAAACCAGATAACCTGCTCTGCCACAGAGCAGCTGCCAGAGAGGGAAACAACCTTCTTATGCTCTCTCCTGTGCCTCTTGCACACACCACTATTCCACTCACAGACTCAGTGCTTCATGCTCTGATTTGGTCTCAAGCAGGAGAAAACCACACAACAAAAAGGGAGAATGAAATTACGACAATGAGTAAAGACTAAAAAAGTTAACGTTAAACATGATTAATACAAATTCAAATAGATATGTCTCCTTCAAAATAACTAATCTATAGACAGTTTCTCCTATTCATTCAGAAAATGGTAAGAGACCAAAATACAGAATGCTACCACATGAACTGATACAAAGAGATGAGGACCATGACAGACTACCTCAATAAACAACCCTCGGCTAAGCTGAGCACTCTCATCTTCTGCAGCCTCAAATGTAGCATTTATATCCTCCTTGCACTTACAAAATTGCTACTGACAGGGTTCAGGGCTCTGAGGGCACTGAGAGGCCCCAGTGGCTCTGTCCAGTCTTCCCTGGGGAGGGACAACCCCTTAACACTGCCCATGGGAGCTGCCTTTTGGACCAGCCGAGGGTTGTAGGAGTGCACCTTTGGCCCTGGCTCTCAAGTGAACCCTGGCCCTGTTTCAGCCCCCCACCCTGCTGGGGCCTGTCAGTGGACACCCTGACCGACAGACAGCTCTGCTGGTCACATCTGGACCCTGTAGCTAGGTCTGCACTGGCCAGTGAGCGTGGCCTGTGCTGGGTCACTCTCAGCCCGCAGTGCTCAGGCTGGCTCTTGCTCTCACTGACAGTGTGTATCTATTTCCAAAGGTATGAACAATTTTAAACCAATGGTGATTAAATTTATGCCCTCAAAAGAAGGCAGTTAATGTTGGTACAACACGATGCCCAGGAATTTCAGGTACAGGAAGATTTTCTCTCTGACGAACAGGTGGTCCCCTGCATGACTTACTCACTAGCCAAGCTGCTTCTGGGAAAGCCAGTGGAGGGATAGAAAAATTACGGTGTCAATTTGAGCCCCTTTGAGGTTACAGATGAGAACTTTGGTCTGGACTGAGTAAGGCTGAACTCCCCCTAAGTAAGACTCAGTAAAGTGTTAGTAGCTTTCATAAACAGATCAGCAGTTTCCCCTGCAGCAAAGAGCAAGGACACACAGAGCAAGGGATGCCATGAGGATATAACCAAGAGTCACTGACCTCTGACTTGGGCAAAGCTTTTGTGAGATCAGATTTGCACCTGCTGCTTGGGTCAGCGTACATATGGAGGCTTTGGGTTGCATATACTCCCTGGGCAACTTCAGTGCGTACCAAAGCACGGTCTATTGAAAACATCAGTCATGGAAATACAAGCTACTATGTGGAACTGATTGCACCTTTTGAATATACATTTATTTCATTGATGAGGTCTCCAAATCGAGTTAAGTTTGCTAGCTGCTCAATGAATTTCTATCTTCCCTTGGAGGAAAAGTCTTTTGATACACAGCAAACACAGACTTCAACTTATCTACTGTGTCTATAGTCTTTTTAAATTATCTAGAAAACTGCTTCTTTGATTTGTTCTTCAGCTGGTTAAAGGTTAAAAAGCTTTAAAGAACACAGCATTTATTGCAACATCAAAGATGATTACAGAATAGCCTGGCAGTTTACTTCTCTGCAGAATGCCCATAAAAAAGAAAGATGTGTGCATCAGGAATTTGCAGAATGTGTTGCACTATAAGATAAACTGAAAAAGGAATGTGTGTGTGCATGAATACAGTAAAGTTCCTATTTTGACATTTACTGAAATAGCTTAAGTGGTACCACTTCTATTGTAAATCTAGACGGAAAGACGTTTTTGAAAAATACTTAAAGAGATGACAGAATGGATCCAAGTCAGAAAAGTTTCATTACAGGTTAAATAGAAGACATAACATGCTTCAAATCACATGAGAGAGAAATTACAAGGTGGAAACATTCAATTTAGACTAGACTCCAGCTATTTCTACCATCGCAAAATTTTCAGCCATCTGGTGCCATAACAAGCAGAGAATGCAACCAAACAGTTGGGGCAAATTAACCTCAGAACCTGCTGGTGGTTCATGAAGTTTACTAACATACCCTGCTCAGCAATTTCAGTAAATAATAGACTCCCCTCAAAACTACTTTTTATTTATTCACCTCAAAGAAATGAAACGTAAACTTGTGTAATGTAAACTCCAGTTCACTCCAAAGGTAAGTTGCAGTAATGTGTCCAGGACTCCTAGAGTAGAAAGTCCACTGCACAAAGGAGTGTTACAATACCAGTGAGATTAAAATCATCACAAAGATGGTGCTAAACAACCTCCTTCATTGCATTGTGTCAGTAGCAACAAAATGGATTGGACAGACCACTGATCTTACTTGGTAGGACACTTCTTATTCTCACAGGTTGCAAAAAAATTACGTGATTTATATACATACACAAAGACATTCAGAAAATGGAAATTTTTTTAACGATCATTATCCCAGCAAAGGCAGAAATGTACCTGAAAAGTAACTGTATTAGCATAACAATTATTTTAATAGAATCTGAAGAAGGATTCAAATTATGATTGCAGCAGCTTGAAAGCAGAACAACGACCTAAAATGTAAAGGCCATTTTTATTCTGGAAAAAAGACCGAAGATTACCTTGCTTTGGGCTGTCAGGCTCTGAAAAATTTTCATTTAGGATTCATGAACTAATATCAATGTGTGAAAATATTAAAGAGAAAAGAATGAACAAGAGTTGTGTGTATCAAGCCTTCAAACTCTGCAAAAGAATTTCAAAGCCTTTTCCTCTCCATTTATCAATGAACTGTGACATCTGCTAATGTGCAACAATTCAGATCAAATATAAAAACATAGCGAAAAAAACTCCACTGATCAACCACAAGCTTTCACGGAAAGCCTGTGCTTTGAAGAATATAGTAGGATACTAAAAAAAATAATAATCTCTTTTAGAATATCATGTTGTAAATAAAACTTATTTTTGTTTCAAGCCTCCAGTCAGATGGATTTATAGCCACTGCACTGATTGAAATGACAATTTGAATAGACTTGACTGCACAATAAGACCTAATATTTTTACTGTCTCTTTTCCCTGTACCTATTTTCCGATCACATTGGAATCCTAGGAACAAAGCCAGGGATGTACACCTTGGTATAGATTGATTTCAATCTGCAGGTTGAAACAAAAAAAAACCTCCCCCCAAAACCAAAACCAACCAACTAATCAGAAAAACCTCACCAGAAAACCCAGTTTACAAAAAAACCCCAAACCAAACAAAACCAATTGGTCTTTCGAAGTACAGGTATTTATGCCAATGGGAATTTTACACAGATTCATACAATGTATTGAAACATTAGGGTGGTACAAGAATATCCTCCTAAGAGAATACTTGAAACTGAAAACGACAGGAATATTCTAAAGTAACTTCAAAAAAAAAAAAAAAGCAAAACCACCTTTTTCTCTGAAATATTTTTTGACATATATGCATTTTACTTTTCTAACATGGGATCACCTTTAGCTTCTCATTGTTCAATGAAAAAAAGTTGACACCAACTCACAACAAGTGTTTCCATTCCTGCATAAGGTGGGCTTTTTTTTTTTCTTCATTCTAACTTTAAAGCCAAACAAAACATATTCCTACGCCTACAGGAATAAAACAATAAAATTATTTCAGCTGCCGGATTTGAGGAAGTAAAGCAGAAACACAATGCTGGAGCAAGACAGAAAACTCCCAGCTTTCCATCTCTTTTTTTCTCTCGCTACATTTATTACCCTGCTGCTAGAAACAGCTATTTCTGTTACTCAGCTAGAAACAGACCTTCATTGCTATTTAACAAGTTATTTTTTAGGATGATTTTGCTTTGCTAGCTTCAAAGTGCTTTCTGGTCCAATCATTCTGATCATGTTGTTATGAATGTGAAGGCAGATTGGGAGCAAGTACACAGATAGCACTTAGGCATGTACATTTTCTGAGGGTATGTGCAGTGGTTTACATGTTTCATTTGTGTTGGAATTCTACAGAATGTGAAGAGATTTTAAGACGACTTCAAGAGTGCAGCAGCAGGGAAGGTCTCCCCTGCGTGGCAAGTCCAATCATAAGACAACCTTTGCAGCAAAGCTGCCATCAGAATGAGGATGGTCCCTCCACCCAAAGCAGGAAATATTCCTGAGTGTCATTTAAAGTACCATTTTTATGTCCTGTCTAGCTAGATGTTTAATAAGCAATTTACTACTACTGTAGAACCTTTTTTAGACTTTTCATTTTCCAAGTCCTTTTTGTGATTGAAATCAGTGCACCACTGGGGTGAATTTCCACTTTAGTGTAAGTTACCAAGGAATCAGAGTCAACATCATCAGCAGCTTCTTTTGCACTTCTCATATTATCCTTATAGGTGAGATAGCAGTCTTACTCTTACCAAGACAATAGGGACAAAACAACTGCTTTTACTAAACATTTAAAACTTTAAGTTCCACAAACTCCACTTCAATAAACCATCAAAACTGCACAGTAGTTGATTTTGACCAAGTGTCAACAACATAATGCTCCACAGGCGACTGAAAGCAGACACCCTTCTCTTCAGCTACCAAACTTTAGTTAAATCCACCCTGCCAGAAAAAAGAGTCTAAGTGTAATATCAAAGGTTTCCCCAAGAGCCCTAAAGGCAGTCTGGCAAAAATCACTAAGGGTCCATTCACCACCTGGTGATTGCAGGAGTGTGTTATTCTTCATCCTGCTCCTTCTAAGGCCTCAAAGCAGCCCCTTCACAGCAAGCAAAGCAGGGATCTCAGACCTCCTCAGGTCTGTTACATGATATTCTACTATAGCATGGAAGTAAAACCAAACCCAGGAAGATGCTATTTATGCTTACTCTTACTAAATGACAAAAAAAAAAAAAAAAAAAAAAAAAACACACTAAATTTTAATTGTCAACAAACACGAG